>CM053785.1:466625664-466648164 GCA_028749045.1 Cupressus sempervirens | reverse complement strand
GTTGGGATTTGGACTTGAGAATTTATCTCCCCTCTCTTACCATTGAGATAATGTGATAGGGTATGCTCATCCTGGCAATTCAAGGAAGTCAATACCTGGTACCTGCAACCTACATAAAAACCATGCATGTACATACAATATATATATAATGCTAAGCTAAACAGGCAATGGCAGGAAGTGGTGCATCGTGTACATTCTGACTAATAGGTGACTACGACTCCCTTCCTTAACCACATCAGAAACGTCATACAGAAAGAAAACAAACACACACACCATACACATGCAAGTATGGGGTAAGTATCCATAAGAAAGCACATGTGATAATAAACCATCTAATCTAATCAATAACTGAAAATAATGTAATAATCATCATGCATACATGAAATGTAGAGTCTAAGTAATCTCATCACATATCAATTGAATCCATAGCACAATATTTGATAGTCTCAAAACAATGCTGCTAACCATCAACATAAAATTAGCCCTAAAAGAGTTCAACAATGATAACAAAAATGTGACCTAGGGGTAGGCACTACATTGTGACCAAAGATATGAATCAGCAGCTCATGAGGGATATCTCGCTTGAAGAGCTCGAAGGGATTGTTTTTAATATGAAGAAAGGAAAGGCACCAGGTCCTGATGGTTTCCCAATTAAGTTTTTTCAAGAGTTTTGGGATATCATTAAATTTGATCTCCTGGCTTTGGTTCATGAGTCTCAACATAATAAGCAAATGTTAAGGGCTCTTAATGCTACTTTTCTTGCTCTTATCCCGAAGAGAAAGGGGGCTGATAAGTTGAGCCACTTTCGACCCATCTCTTTATGTAATGTTATTTACAAAATTATTTCCAAACTTATTATAGACAGGCTAAAGAAGGCACTTGCTAATTTGATATCTGAGGAGCAAAGTGGCTTTGTTGAGGGTCAAAAAATTCTAGATGGGATTGTTATTGCAAATGAGGTCATCCATTCTACGGCTAGATCAAAAGAAAAAGTGATTTTTATCAAATTGGATATGGCCAAGGCATATTACAGAGTTAGGTGGTCTTTCTTGCGACAGGTTCTTAGTGCCTTTGGTTTTGCGGAGGATTGGATTTAATGGATTTGGAGTTGTGTTACTTCAGTCTCTTTCTCAGTGCTTATTAATGGGAGCCATTCTAAGCTTTTTAGGGCTTCAAGGGGGCTGCGTCTGGGAGACCCTCTTTCCCCTTATTTGTTTATTCTTTTGGCAGAAGGCTTGGGGAGATGGATTAAACAGAATGTGGAATCTAGTGTTATTCAAGCCTAGAGGTGGGGTGGGGCCTTACCCCCACAGTGTCACTTGCAATTTGTAGATGATACTGCTTTGATGGGGATGGCCACAATGCAGGAGGCATCCAATCTTCGCAAGGTATTGGATGTGTACCTGGTTGCATTAGGACAACATATTAATGAAGAAAAATCTTGCATCTACTTCTTCAATACTCTAGGCTCTATTTAACAAAGAATTGCTCACACTTTGAGATTTCAAATTGGGAGTCTCCCATTGAAGTATCTTGGCATTCCCATCTCAGTGAGTAGGCTTCCCAGGGAGTCATGGCAGGTTATATTGGACAAATTTCAGGTGAAAGTTAATCATTGGACTCACCGTTGGTTATCCTTTGCTAGTCATGTCCAGTTGATTAAGTCTATGGTGTAGGCTTTGCCCATTTACAGATGCATGCTCCAAGTTGCTCCTATGGGCTTTCTTAAGGATCTTGACTCTGTGATAGGCCAATTTTTGTGGGCAGGCTACTTGGAGACCTCCAAATGGAGTTTGGTTTGATGGGAAGTGGTGTGTAGTCTGAAATAGTATGGGGGACTTGGCTTGAGGCAGTCGGCTTTGACAAGTGAGGCGTTGGCTGCTAAACTTTATTGGTGGTGGTGTAATGAGCAAGATCAGAGTTGGGCGATGGTTCTTTCTTAGAAGTATCTCCCGAGGATTCCTCATCTTGATATTTCCAGGTATCCACTTGGGGGGAAGGGATCTGTGATTTGGGATACTCTAAAGAAAGGGGCTAAGCTTATTAAGGATGGCTTATTTTGGATTTACAAGAGTGGGCTGGAAGCCCAATTTTGGTTAGACTCTTGGGATGGATATCCCCCAATCTTATCTCAATTTCCTGACCTTGTAGTTCTTTCCCAGCGGTTTCTTGAGGCGGGTTGGTCACGAGTGAGTATTTTAAGTATTTTTTCCCCTGTGATCAAATGGAAATAGCTAAATGGAAATCCTTAGATGAATGGTTGGTTGCTGATTTATAGGATGAATGTGCTATGCTACAAAATATCCTCTCCAGTAGAAGGTGTTATTCTCTCTAGGAGGATGATGTGCTTGCCTAGTCTCCTAATCCTAAGGGGACTTACACAGTTGCCTCTGGGTACAATAGATTGATGTCTCATAAGATGGTTTTGCTTGAAGTACAGTGGTGGAAGAAGATCTGGAACAAGATATCTTGGCCAAAATGAAATTATTTTATCTGGATGTTGGCTTGGAATAAGTGTTTGACATGGGACAATATTCAGAAGAGAGGTTTCCATGGCCCTTCTATTTGTGTTATGTGTGGGGCTAATGAGGAAGATTCTTCCCATTTGTTCTTTCGTTGCTCTTTCCCCCTATAGCTTTGGCATTTATGGTGGGGAGTTTGGATAGCTCCTTGTGTCCATGCCTCCTCCTTGATTCAATTTTGGCAGGGGATGGGTCATCCCCCTTCTATGACCCCTTCTCTGCAGGAGGTATGGTTTGTGGGACCTATCTTTTTATTATGGAAGATTTGGCTGGAGCACAATCAAAGGATCTTTCATGGAGAGCAAAGGTTAGTGCAACTAATTTGGCAGAGGATATTGGGCATGATTCAAGAAACAGTGGAGGCTAAGTGTGTAGTGGAATTACCTTTGAGTAAATGAGATACAGAGCTGGTGGAGAAATTGGGGACTTTAGGGTCTTCTTTGGCGTTAACCAAGATTAAGAGAAGGCATCATGAGAAGCAAAGAATTGACAAGGTTGGTAAATGGCAGCTTCCCTCCTACAGGGTCTTGAAGATCAATACTAATGGGTCTTCAAGGGGTAATCCGGGTCCATCTAGGATTGGTGGGATTGGTAGAGATAATATGGGCTCAGTGATCTTTATCTTTTTTATTTATGATGGGATTCAAACCATTAACCTGGTGGAAGGGTTGGCGATTCTTGTTGCTCTTGAGAAAGCACATGCTCTAGGGTGGAGAAGAATTGTTTGTGAATCTGATTCCTAGGTCTTGATCAACATGCTTATTGAACAAAAAGTGGTTGATGTTAATTGGCAATTGGCTAGGGTTGTGCAACAAATTTTGCAAATTAGTTCCTTGATGGAAATGGTGACTTTTTCCCATATTCCAAGGGAGTGGAATAGGGCAGCTGGTTGTTTGGCAAAATGGGCTTCCCAGCATGCTGAGGGATGGAGAATTGAGGAATGGGAGTTGGTTCCTCAAGAGCTCCGTCTCAAGTTAAGGAGCATTCTTAATGAGGATGGGGTTGATAATGATGTCAGATGATGGTGTTGGTTGTTTTATCTCTATTTGGGGCTGTACTTTTGTTTCTTCTTGAGACCTTAGGTCCTTGATTTCTTTGTATTAGTGCTTTCTATTATTTAATAAAGTTTTTACCTCTTTAAAAAAAATTAAAATTAAAATTATTAATAATAATAAGAGAAATACTAAAAAAATATGTCTAATAAATATTCTATTGACTAAATAAATTATAGAAACTAAAAAATAATATTTAAAGAAAAAATTAAACTAATAAAAAAATTTAAAAAATTTAAAAACTAAAATCTAAATCAATTTTAAAAATCAACAGTTAACTGAATAGATCACAACATGAGTTAATGTGGAGATCACAACTAATAAATAGAAAAAGAAAATCAATAGTTAAAAGTGGAGATAACAACTAATAAATATCAAAATAAGAGTTAAAAGTGGAGGGAGATAAAAACTCGCCGGTAAATAATTAACAGGAAGGATTTTCAATTTGCCAGCCAAACTCTTGCAAATTTTCCATCAAAAATTTAATTTCCAAGAACAAAGTTCCCACAGAAAATTTTAAAAATATTTATTTAAATTAAATTTATCAAATATTTTTTTTAAAAATCATTTTAAAAAACCCATCAAAAACTCTATTATGAAAAATTAATAAGAGAATTTTTTTTTAAAAAGGTCTAATAAATATTCTATTGACTAAATAAATTATACAAACTAAAAAATAATATTTAAAGAAAAAATTAAACTTAAAAACAATTAAAATAATTTAAAAACTAAAATCTAAATCAATTTTAAAAATCAATAGTTAACTGAATAGATCACAACATGAGTTAATGTGGAGATCACAACTAATAAATAGAAAAAGAAAATCAATACTTAAAAATGGAGATAGCAACTAATAAATATCAAAATAAGAGTTAAAAGTGGAGGGAGATAAAAACTCGCCGGTAAGTAATTAACGAGAAGGATTTCAATTTGCCAGCCAAAATCTTACAAATTTTCCATCAAAAATTTAATTTCTGTTCCCACAAATAGCCTATCGGCTAAAATATTTTGTTATTGATTTTTTTAATATTATTTTATTTAAAATTTAAAAAAATTTATTTACAATAATTTTTGTTATTTTAAAAAAATTAACATATAATTTTGAAATATGAAATAAATCTTTTTTTAACATATTTAAATCTAACATTTTTAATTTTTAGTTTTATAATTAAGGTTGATTAAAGTTTTAATTTTTAATTTATTTTTTAGTTTATCACAAGCGCAAAAGTGTGCAAATGCTACTATTTATGTATTTTAAAATAATTGTTGTTGCTTAAATTATTATTATTAGTATGTAGACTATAAATATGTTTTGGACTTCTTACATTTAACTAATTGATTAAAACAAGCTATATGGATTAATTATTATTTATCACATGTGTCATTTTATTATAAATCTTATGTGTAAAGTGCATAGAAATATTTTTAACTAAATAAATTGTAAATTTAATATATTCATTAAGTCATTTGTTAAATAGGTTTGAGTATTATATGGGAACAATTCTTTTGGCACTTATCACTCAGTTTTGTTGGTAAACTTATGCTATAATTTATTTCTAATAATTTAATTAAGATCATAAATAAACTTGTGTTTAACATTCTTTTTATCGATCATGAGAAGTCTTTTATTAATCTTTTTCAAGAAAGAACTTGGGTCGAACTAGGGATGACTACATCCAGGAGAGCCACCTCCCCACATGACAAGCAAATAGAAAAGCCTCATAAACAAATAGAAAACCTCAATGATCATAGAACTAAGCACATCCCCTTTGTTTTCTTATTTGCACCCTTCACCTAAAATCGAAGAATCATGTCAAAAGGTTTCTTTATTTTTTTCCTTTTTTTTCCTCCCACTATTCCCCATTCTTCCACTTTGGTCGCTTCATCTTGCCATGCTAAGAGATTTTCCACATATCTACCGCCATCATCCAAGCTGTTATTACCTATTGATTTCATCCATCCTATGTTAGGCCCTTATAGGTCTTTTCTTTTATCTACCTTTTGGCTTTACATTAGACTTATTATTATCAATTTCAACCATGCTTGCCTTAACACTAGACCTCACCACAAGAGAAACTTGACCTCTTTCTCCACAATTTTGCTATGTTGCCTCCACATGCACTAATTCTTAATAACTCTTTCGTTTCTTCCCCTTCTTCTCCATTTTATAATGATGATGTGAAACATATTTCCACCAAGAAGTAGCCTCACTCAATTTTTTTGATTTAAACACTAGGAAGCCATATATACCCTATTTGAAAGCACCATCTACACCTAAAAGGGACCCCTTCATTATCCAATGGTTGTTTCCAGTAGCCCTTCATAGTTTTGAGCATTATTTCTTCAGAAAAAGGCCTTCTAAAATATCCATCTTTGTTCAAATTTGAGCATAAGTAGAGTGTCAAAGGTTTAAAGGACCTTCACCAATCATTAAGAAGCTTCCTAAAGAGTTTCCTATAACTTCAAGGCATGAATCAAACTAGTAATGTAAGGGAAAATTCGTAACTCTTACCTAGATTGGGATCATGTCAAAAAAATTAGTGGCTAGACAGAAATTAGAGTGCCAAAGTTTCAACACCAAAGGATGTGTCTTCTCCCAACTCCATAATAATTTCACACTAAATATTTGTTTTGTCTTATGCATTTTCAAATACCACAATAAAGAACACAACAACACATGGATAAATTTGAACATAACCCTCAAGCACAAGCACCCATTGCTCTGAAACTCATTGAGACTCAACCAAAAATTCCTAAAATGCCCCATCAAACATAGCCCAAAGAAAAGAGTGGCATTGTGACTCACCTCTTCTGCTTCATCTTCTATTTCCACAACAATTGACAGAGTCGTGTAGTTTGACTAAATCCACCACTACATCCCTTTGTTGGCATTAACCATTTCTATTTGAAACTCCCATGTCGACGTAGGTATTCTGCTCTCTATTTGATTCAGCATTCATTGCTCCCACGATGTCCTTTCCACACTTTTGTGTTTGGCTTCCAAGTACATTACTAAGGGTTCCTTTCACCTTCAAACTCCTTGTTACTAACATCTCCACATGTCCTAAGTAGGTGGCATCATCTCCCAATTAATAGTGACCCTCTCCCATAGTGCACAAGTCAATTTTGAGAGAGGATCCATCCACCATATCATTGCAACCCTTTCTAGAAGATTTCATGGACATTTGGATAGGTCCAACACAAGGTTGCCCATGAATCTTTGGAACCTTATTAGTAGCATCACCAATATGGATATGTATGTTGTCCCAAACTGGTATTGAGAGGGAGGGTGAATAAGTTTCTACTTTAAAATTGGTTAGTTGAGCTAATGCATCAAATACTTGTATACATGTAACTTTAAAAATAAAGCAATGATTAAAATAACAAAGTAAAATTGTACAAGATCACACAAGAAGGCATACATCAATGACACATAGATTTTTGTATGTACCCTCAGTAAGAGGATGAAAACCACAATGGAAGTAATATACCGACTAGCCTTTTACTATGGATAAAAGGTTGCCTTGTTAAGAGCTACAATTGTTCCTTCTAAGAACTCATCCTATTAGGAATGGTAGTAATCTATTAGGACTACAATGAGCCTATGAAAGCTACCTTGTGAGAGGATTTACAACACTCCTTCTAGGAAGTAACTTGTGAGAGGATTAATAAATGCTTACAATATAAGTATTCCCTAGTAAGGGTTACAACTAACTACAATGGTAAGAAAGAAAACTAAATGGTTGATTTGAAAGTGGCACAAATTGCTTTGTGTTGATGTTAGTTTTGTAACCCTACATAATATATAGCAATTGAATACCTGATAGGTATATCAAACACTCAATCGCTCTCTTGAAAAGTAAATACTCATGAAGACATGAGAATAACTCCAATGTTCCTTACACCTGTGGATACTAACTCAGTTATATCACTGTGATTTGCTGGTTAATCACATAGGTATCCTTATGTTGTTCATTCAAAGATAAATTGGACTTTTGGTGTGATGTTGATGAATCTAGCTTTGTAAAATATATGAGTGCCAAATGATGTTGATCGTGGTGATGATGGAGGGTGTGTTCAAATGACTTATGCCTTCCTAACTTTCTTAGAATGAAATCTGACTGCTCAACTACTTGTTATTTTACTCCTACACCTATGAATGGAAAGATTAGCAAATGGATGGAGAAATGAATATGATGAAAGCTTACCAACGACTCTACCTCCATAGATGCAATGATTCAAGAGAAAAGACTAGATTACCATGCAAGGCTTCCTAACAAGCCACTAGGATGCTAGTGGCTTGGCTATAGATCCCTATCAAACATCCACTAATATCATCATGCAACTATCCATCTACTCTTACTCTTACTTGGCAACTTTCTCAAAATGAAATCTACTTTAACAACTTCAATGGAATTTAACTCTAACTATTGGAAGTAGAAACTATGCAATAACACCAAATGTTCTTAATCACCATGCAAGTCACAACAATGATAAAGAGAGGCAATTAAGGTATTATCTTGAGCAACAATTTTCTTTAAACCATTTACAAATGAGAGCAAATGGCCTTATATAGGGACCAAAATTACAACCAATGGTAGAGATTAAGAGGCAAAATCAATGATCTACATTAGATCCTAGAAACCCTAATTAGGGTTGCCACTCCATCGGCCAATGAGAAGATGCCACTCATCAATGGACCAATGAAAAAAAAAGGAAAAGTGGCAACCAATGAGAAGGCACCAAAATGGTAGCCAATCAGAATTATACACCTATCCTACTCAAGAAGAAGGAGAAATTACCACTTGGGCTTACATCAAATGATCTTCTAATATAATTCTACCCTTTTCTTTCATCTTGTTAGCCAAAGAGATGAACTTGGCTAGCATGTCGTTGACTTCCTTCAAGGGAGGGCAAAGCATGTGCTTCATCTTGAGCTTAGCTGAATTCATCATGTTGTTCATTGCTTGATTTTGAATCAGAGCTCACCTCTACCATGGCCCCTTGTCCACTTGTATTATCCTCTTGGCCGGTAGCCTCAATTATGCTCTCCCTTGACGGGGCTGCATTTTGTTTATTTGCTGGAGGTCCCTGATGTTCTTTACTTTTCTCAACCTCCAAATGTCTCTTCTTGCTCTTAACTACTCTTTGTTGTTGGCTACTGCCCTCACCTTTCTGTTTGACTGACTTTGCTGGGCCTTCTTCCTCTATTTCATCTTCTCAAAAGTAAGGCATACCTTCTGACTTTGTAATTGCCTTAATTTCTCATTGTACCACGACTCGATGTGTAGATCAATTGTCCTTGTAACTGCCTCTAGGAAGGATCTTGATGATCATCCCAATCCGCTAGACTCAACTCTATTCCATCCACTATATCATAATCCCCTCTTGGCACATTTTCATCATCCTATAGTTGATCAGGAATATCAAGGCCTCTCCATCTGACTGCCCTCATCATGCTCACCGACAACCTTGAGAAGTTAACTTCATCACATGAAATTCAGCCTATGCATTGGCCCAAAAATCTTCTATAGTAGGAATATGTTTGAATGTATTTTTGTGAGATGTCGTAATAAGACTATTAGGATCGAATCCTTGTCTTGCTCTATACCATCCTAGATGATACCATTCTAACTCTTTCTCCACAGCTACAAAGGCAAAAAGATTGGGGCAAGTATCATTCAAAATGAGAAGGTAATCCCTGTCTCACCTTTAAGTTTCATCATTTTGTCATAATGCTCAAGTTTCCTAGCCAACTCCATCAAAACTACCTTGTCGGGTGGGTACCTTGGAAGTCTCCTAGGAAAAACTATACCTCCTACCACTCTAATATATGTGAATTGTGGAAATTGGATGAACCAACTCCCATACTTCTTAACCTTTGCTTATGCTTTCAATGAGAGCCTTCTAGTAGGTGTCCCTTGTAATATCCTTACCTTCTTCATGGCAAAAGCTTCATAAAACTTTTTATAATCTTTGGTCTTATGCAAATGAAATTGTGGATAGCACTCATGCACCAAACATTTCCCTAGTCCATTTCCAGTCACTCCTAAGGCCTTAAGTCCAAGATTTTCATATAGTCTCGCAATCAAATAGAATTGCTTTTGATTTTGCACTATCCTAAGTTGCAACTCTAAATTTTTGCTTATGATCCGAGCCCAATCAAATTTTCTCTTTTTGTTTTAAATTTTTTCAATAAAGAAGTACATCCAATTCTCGAATTTCATACCTTGAGCTATGCCCATGATTCGACTAAAAAGCACAATGAGATTGCTATACTCTGGTTTGAAATCTGACTTGGTGAGCTTTGGCGACTTGGTGACTCCCTTCTTGCCTTTGTGTAACCAATTTTGCTTTAGGTGAATGAAATAAGCCTTCTAATTATCCTAAAACAACTTAGCCGCATGATCCATCATTACCACTACCATGCTTTTATACTGGCAAATATTAAATACTTCTTCGACCACTTGTTTGTCAATGTTGGTTAACACTCTCTTCCCTTTATCAAAAATGATGGACTTAGTAACAATATCAAACCAGGATGCACATTCCATTACCAATTCTAGACAAGGCAAGGTAGGAGGAAAAGTCGCCGTGTGTAAATTCCACTCTTGTAGATCTTCGCCATGGGGGATTATTCTTCATTCAATCTATCCTTCAACTGTACCATGTTCATCATGCCAATATTGATATCACTTATTCACCTTATTTTCAAGAAGAAGGTGGTCCTAGGCATCATGTCTTCCTTGTCTTTTTTAGTATTTGTTCCTTTTGGGTTCTTACTTGCACTAACATCTACCATCCTAAACACTTATTTATGCCCCTTCATTCTAAATGATATGGACTACACTTATCAATCTCCAACCTTCTTTCTATCGATGGAATCTAGCATATTTCTGTCTCTCCATGTCCTATCTCTACACTTATCAATCTCCAACCTTCAACCTAGGGGTGGGACTACCACTTATTTCTGCCTCTTCATTACCTTAGGATGGACTACACTTATATCTCCCAACTTCAATCCTAGGGTGGTCTAGCTTATTTCTGCCTCTCCAAGTGTCCTATCATGAAATCTACACTTATATCTCTTAACTTCAACCTATCAATAGAATGATGAAGTGGTGGATGATGAGTGCAAGAAGAAAATAAGGGAAACAAACCAAGCAAGAACAAGGAATAGAATCCGCCCTTAAAACCAATCTTCACCTCTAAAAATAAATACAATTTTAACTTAAATCTACCTTTACCAATAACTCAAACCTCTTCAAATTTAGATCAGATATCGAAAATTTCAAGCTCCTTTCAAATAATGATGCCCTAGCAAAAATTAAAATTTGGACTTCCTTGAAATTTCTCACATTTGCCAAAAATTAGACCTTGAATCATATAGCCTCTTCACCAAATAAAATCACCCAATTCTGAAATTTGCTACCAAGAAATGGAAAAAAACTACCTTAACAAAATTGCCCTAGTTGGAAAAAATTAAATTTGCTCCAAAGATTTGACCTAGAGCAGAAATTCGCCCAAGTAAGAAGGATAAAATACCACCAAAAAAGGAG
Source organism: Cupressus sempervirens (assembly GCA_028749045.1). NCBI lineage: Eukaryota > Viridiplantae > Streptophyta > Pinopsida > Cupressales > Cupressaceae > Cupressus > Cupressus sempervirens. The sequence continues at coordinate 466,637,031 of CM053785.1, read as the reverse complement.
AAATCTACTCCAAGAAGAAATTGCCCAAGTCTGAAAGTTGCTTCTCTAGAAGAAGATTGCTTACCCAAGGATGACGAGGAAGAAGGAATGAGAAAATAGGAGAGGGGGAAGCCCCTCTTATACCAAATTTTCTTGCCTCTCCATCTGGGCCGACTAGGCTAGAGGAAAACAAAAATTAAATTAGCTTCTTAATTAATGGCCCAAATTTAGATGCAACATTAAAATTACTTAGCCCATTTAATTGCTAGTTTTGATAAAAAATTGCAAAATAAAAACAAGGTAAGCCTAGGAGATGTCAAAATTTTCATCTAACAATGTTTTGGTAATTAAAATATCATTAAAAATGAATTTAGCAAGCTAAAATAAAATTTCAATTCCAATTTACCAATTTCCTTTAATATTTTTAAAATCTTTTAGGCTAAATTTCAACCAATTTAATGAGATTTTGTAATTTAATTCAATTTTGATTTTGCAATACAATTTCAATTTTTGACCAAAATAAATCATTTTTCTAACAGTCAAAATCAATTTTCCAATTTCAATTTCACTATCAAAAAATTTCCCTTTTCACCAAAAAATTCAAGATTTTCCAAAACAATTAAATCTAAAATTCATTCTAAAATTTTTTGAGGTTATACAATTATTTCAAATTTTCAAAAATCCATCTAAGTCCAAAATTTCCAAATTTATCTTGTCGAATATTGTTCTAACCATCGAAAAAATGTTTTTTTTTTTTGAAATTTGTTTGGCCTAAGGATAAAATTACATGCTTCGGAAAATCAAGTTAACACTGGGTGAAAAGACAAATCACATCAAATCCCTCCTGGCCCAAAGGCATCCAAGGTGTAAAATTTTCAAATAGAAAACCTTTGGAAAACTCTGAATTTTTTTTTGCAAAGGCAACCAAAAAAAGGGGGGTCCCCATTTTTTGGGGTGATGGTGTGAAAACCTCACAACACCTCGTAGATTTGTTGTGTTATCCTTGAAGATCCTCTAATCTCTTTCTTCTACCTTGTCTTTCTCTGTTGACACCCTTGTGTCACCTTTCACTCACACTTGTTCGTTTCTATTTAAAGTAACCTATATGGTGTTTGGCTATACTACTTTGATGCTTTGTAACTCACTTATGCTCTCATTTTTCAAAACAACATGTCTTATATAAATGTACAAACCCTTTTTACACTATACATATTCTTGGTGCCAACAATATATTCAAAAATCCTTCTCAAACTATGAATTCAAACTTTGAACAACACATAAGGGCAAGTCAGATAAAACCCATGAATACCTACTCTTAGGTACCTAGAATAGTGGGTCTTTCAGTCTACCTATAGTCTTATCTTGCTTAGCTTCCAACCTATTCTTCTTCAAAGACTTTAGTATGGATACTTGTCACATCACACTTCAGCTTTGTCTTTGTGTCATGTCACATTAATGGTAACTTTTCACCCTTGTATTCTACATGTGATTGTTTCTTACACCTTTGTGCTTGTGTGGCCATCATAATCATTTTCCTATCTTGATTGGTTTGAACATCATCTACTAGTGTGAGATTCTATCAATGGCCTTGCTTTGATCTACTAACTTTGTGTCTTCTACTTCCTTTTTCTATCAGTTTCTAATCAATGACAATACTTAATGGGTGACACCAAAGTGATAAGCATCACCTTTCTCTGGTCACTTATGCCAATTCATCAAAATAGTCAAACAATGCACTCCCTTTGGAGTTGCTTGGACTTAGTCACCTAGAAATACCTTTGACAAAACCTAGCTTCCATCTTGCACTAGTTGTCCATGTCAAGAACTCCCACCTATGTTATTTGATTGCAAGTAGGAAACCTTAGACGCCAAACCACAAGCGGTCGGGACAAGCAACATCATGTTGAGCAATTCTTTTTAAGAATGTACCTTTTTTGTCCATCTCACACAATTTTAAGTTAAAAAATTAATGTTAAATGAAAATGTTCAAAAAAATGATTTTAAATATATTTCTAACTTTACCATTATTTTATCTCTAATTGAACTATACAGTTAAATATAATTATATAATAGATAAATTTCATAACTATAAATTTAATTATAATAGCCAATAGTGGCATGTTGTGATGGTTAAGTTGTTGTGTTGTTATCCTTGCCATCAAGGTTCAAATCAGATGGGGATGAGGTCCCCTGTTTGTGGCCTCACTAGTTCATAGCTCCAGGTCAAAGCATTTACCCCTCTTTTAAAAAAAATAAAAATAAATAAATAAATAAATTTAATTATAATAGTATATTAGATAAATAAAATAAAATCAATTTAATCTAATTTTTAAAATTATATGTAATACAATTAGAAGTACAACTAATTATATAATTTAAAACTAGAAGCAATTATAAAGAAAAATTCTAGTCACTACGCGACGCTTGTTAATCTTGCCTAGCATAAGCGGAGACTATGGTTTTCAATCTACTTTTCCCAATTAATTCATTGGTTGAAACCTCTCCACAATGGTCTTATCCTATGATCATTAGAATTTTTTGTATTAAACTAAACTTTTTTACATTTATTTATTTTTACTGATTGATCGTTTGGGATTTTCCCAGTAGTTTTATTATTTTCTATGTTTCAAAATATTAGGCTAATTACATGGGATCTTTCTAGTAGCATTTTGCATGCAAGACACATGTAGTGGAAGCAATATTAACAAGACACATTGAAATAAGGTGTACCGAAAGCAAAGGTAATGTAAAGAATGCACATGTACATATAAAAAGTTTTAGAAGGTTTGAGTGTATTTAGACTCCCTTTCCCTTCTGATGTATGCTTCCAATGTGAGGTGGTTTATTTTAAACAATGATCTGCATATTTTTCAACTATTTTTCACATTGAAAATTTTGTGCAAGCTTTGATCTGCAATTTCCCTCTGTACAATTTTTAGAGATCATGATGAAATGTTGCCTCTAACACAGTGGATAGGTAGGAGTTAGTTGCAACCATTTTTTGATATGAATCTTATGTCAATATGACTTGTTAAGAAACCCACAATGCTCTCCATTTTTACATTAGCACATGGAATTTATATGGACTTTCTTTGAGGTAAGATAAGAGTCTTGTAAGTTTGATATTTTTATTTGGTTTGTAAACAGAATTTCATGTCCTGTTCTTGGCTTTATGTAGTTTGCCATTGTAGTGATCCCACAAAATTCTTCTCTATTAAAAGTATCTTGGTAAAGCCTTGAGTTGGATCTTCTTTTTTGACTACCAAATCCTTATCAAAACAACTAATAATTGATCTTCCTACTTATCTCTAGAGGCTCAGATGTAAGGTAATCTTATTTATTTTTCCCAAATACGCTCTTGCAAAGTTTAAGATTTAAACAAAATTACTCAATGGGAAAACTTTAATAAATCTTTCACATTATTGAACACAATGAATTTTTTTTTCTATCGAATAGATTGCATTCGTTGCCTACAAATTTAAAGATCAAACCTGAGAATTTGGAACCAACCTTGGGTAGAAAATGTGAAAGCAGTGGCCATACGTTTCAAGCTTAATCTGCCATTTTATTATTATTTTAGTTAGGAAATGCATAATGATTTCTGACTTTTGTTAGAGTATACATTATATTTGCAAGTTCTAATTTATGAAGTAAACTTTTAGGGTTTCTTGAGCATAATAGAGTGGATAATAGAATCTTCCAATCTTTGCTTTTGAAGTAGCTCTTTTAAAAAATGTTAATTTGATTTTGAGTCTCTCCTATTTTTTTTGTAACATAGGAAATAAGTTTGCAAACTAATATGATGAAATTGTTCAACAAGAGGGAAAAATCTCACTAACTCTTTTGAAAACTTATTCAAATTTGAGCTACCATGAACACCAAATTCAAGGGATTTATCTTCTCAATATCAATGCCTATCTTATCTGCACCATTGGAAGCTTTTTTGGTTTATGAATCTTTGATGATCTCCTCAAGGCCCTAGGATCATCTTGTATTATGAATCTTTGACTTGAAAACCCTCAAGATGCTCATTCATTTGCTATCTTCTTTGTGTTCTATCATAATATGAGTTATTATTTGGCTTTCAACTTCTTCATTAGGCTTTCTCTGAGTTGGTTCTAGCCTAGAATTGGTATATGGTGGTGCGGGGGTGGCGGCCCATTTTTTGATTTTTTTTTTTTTAATTATTTTTTTAATTTAAAAAATAATAATTTTTCATGCATTCCAAAGGCCTTGGTGGTTTTTTCTCCGTAACTTGAGCATACGGACGTATTTTTTCGATCCGAAAAATGCGTCAGAAAGCTAGTTTTGAGACGGAGATGCTGGTATAGGTTTTTTTGGGTTTTGATGCAGTTTGGTTACCTATTTTGGTAGTCAAATCTAGATGTTCTATTTTACACTCCGAGAGGCGTATCTTGAGCATTCGATCTACGATTTTGGACTTCTTTATATCGCTAGAAAGCTCTTTCTGTGCTCTTTCCAATGATGCTAGTTGTTGTTCCAGATTCTATTCTAGGAACATCCTATTCAGTCTTTTGTATTTTAGCATTCTGGTGGATATCCTGTTTGTTTCAGGTCTAGGGATCGATTTTGTTGCTTCAGTTGCTTCGTTTTGGGCTCTACCTTCTGTTGTTTTAGCCTTATGTTTTTTCTGATCATTTTTTATATTCATTGTAAGCATCTTTATGCAACGCATTGAGATAAAGTGCCTCTCTTGCGTTTCGAGATCCTTTTCATTATTGTGATTCATTGTACTCGCACTATTTTATAAAGTGCCATGGGGGGATAGTTGTTTGCCACTTATAGGCCCTCTTTCTGTTTTGCCTCATGCAATGTCGAGAAATGTGCCTTTATTGGTGTCTATACCTCACTCTCGATGTGTCTGGTTCTTGTGTTGTAGGAGATTTTTTGGCCCACCTTTTCAGCTGCCTGTCACCTCACCTGCATTAAAGGGGGGTTATATTGTTGTTCTATGCTTCTTTGGTTGATGGTTCATTGGTGTGAGCTATGTATTTAGTACCTGATCCTACATACTAGGCGATTGCAGTGGTTGGCTACCTATGCATTTTGGTGAGATGGATCATCTACCATATAGACACGCTCGATTCATGCCTTCTATTTCCATGGAGGTTCTACAAATCAACATTTTGACAGAGTTTTGCAGTTCTTCATGCTTCAATGATTCTCTTATGATCTCTTTGTTCCTTCTTCTAGAAAATTCTTTGCTATCTCTTTTTGGAGTAGGGTTTTTCCCATGTGGTTTTCTCTATTTCTCCTCTTTATAGAGATTATGTTGTGATTGGGTACCTGATCAGGCCTTGTTGCGGGGACCCAATTTTTTTTGCTTTCATAGCTTTTCTTTGCTAGGTAAGCTTACTCCTTACCTTCAGCTTAAGGGGGGGTATTAGAGTATTTTTTCATTTATACTTATTAATTAAATCATATTGATTTAATTATATAAGTTTCTATTACTGTAGTTACTTAAGCTTCATTTAGGTGCATTATTAATTATTTATTAATTAATAATGTGCAACCTAGCTTTTTAGTTTAGGGTTTCTATCTCACCTTTATAAGGTTGCGACTTGTACTTTTTTCATTATCTCTTATGCATTTTTCATTTGAGAGCAACTTTTCTTCTATCTACATTTTTTAGCAAAACCCTTGCCTCTTCTCATCTTTTTCTTCTGTTACAGGTTTTTGCATGCAGGGATTCGAAGGCTTTGTGGATTTGATTGGCTTATTTGCTCAAATCCTACACCACATGTATATTAATTTTCTTCAAAGTCAATATAAAGAGTCACATAGTCATAAATATGATTTCTGATTAGATGCAAACACAAGAAACTTGATAAAAAAAATTGGATCAGAGGCATGTTTTGAGTTTCTTTTTATGTGCTCATTTTGATGATCCATAACTAGGTTCAATTCAATTCAGCTCCATAATCTACAAACTACAACACATCTACAAAGATTAATTTTTCTAAAGAAGTTGAACATCAAATATTTGATGTCACAAGAAGCATAGTAGTTAAACATGTCAAGAAGAGGCTTTGACATGAAATTGTTCATGTCTATATTCTTTGTCGACTTAAAATCCTTTGAAGGCTTCAACAACTAGAGTTGATCCAATCATTATTCACCATGAGGAGAAAACATGACACAACCTTGAGTTTATGTAGATTATTCATCAGTATTCTAACAATGCATAATTTGTGTGTCATGTTTTTTCAAGTTCCCCTTTACAAGGTTCAATTACTTATCACCATGTTCCAAGTTAGTTGTCGTATGATTTTTTTAATTCTATCAAGATCTCTGCACACTTATTCATGATTATTCATATACCCACTAGTTTACTTTTTCTTTGTTGTTAGCAAATGATAATTGAACTTGACTGTGATTATGCTCATATCAGTGACGTGCATCTCTAGCACTTTTCATTGATTAGAACAAAACAAAAATTATCTTTCATTTTTTGTTTTTGGTAAAAGGCGGGACTCCATCGACATTGCAACTCTTGTTCTTTAATGAAATATATCAAGATTTTATTGTTATTATTATTAATTTATTTGTTTAGAATATATATTATATACCATTTTAAATATTGTAGTATAAAATCTTAATTTTTAATGAGATATAATTAATATTTTGTATTTGATATTAATTATGAATTGAATATAATATTATAAATAAGATTAATAGTTGGGAAAATTAAGATTTTTTTATTTTGTTTCATTTTTCTAAATATAACATGTGTTTTCCAAATATTGATAAAATAATATAGCATAATTATCTTGATATTGATAAAGCACTTACAATTTTTTTTTAAATTATATTTAAAGCAAAAAAAAAATTATATTTATTCAATATAAAAGATAAATAGTTTGTATTATATCAATTGATATAATGAAAAAGAATGGCTCTACAATTACCGAATGCAAGCTTATAGACATATGTGTAGGCAAAAGGATATTATACTAAAACAAAGTATGCACTTTTGAAACCTCTCCCCATGGCGAAAAAAATTGAGGCCCTACAAAACATTCCAAAACTATTTTTGGAGAACCAAAATTTAGGAAGGATAGTGCTTGGTTCAAAACCACCTGCATCTGCCAATGTTCAATAGGGAGCAAAAATAGCTTCAAATAAAAATAAAATAGGAATGTATCTTTACAAGGAAAAACATGCAAGAAATGGAAGGATCAAAGAGTTTGATACTCATCCACGACAATAATTTTCTTATTAGGGCAACTTCCATTTTAACTGCCATAGGAAAAAAGGGCATCTTCAATACTCACTTCTAAATCAAATTGATCTGGAGAGGAAGCAAGATGATAAAGACTAGACTAAAATATAAACAAAAGGGATTAAAGAATAAGAGTGGTCATCAACCCTAATGTAATGCCTACCCCTAGTTGACTTTTCTATTGTATTGTCATATTCTTTTAAGACTATTTGATGATTATATTTTATGATTAGTAGTACTTGGTTATCGGATTTGATTAGATATTATTTCATATTCAGTTCATATGTGTTCAGTTACTTAGTTATTTCATGTGTTCAAGTTATTTCGATGATGATACATGTATTTTCGTACAGTCATTTCAGTTATTTCGTGATGTTAGATAGATGGATTAATTATATGAAGTTTCTATAATTCCTTACCCCATATTTTCTTGCGCATGGTGTATGTGTCTGTTTTACTTTATGTATGACATTTTTATGTGGTTGAGGAAGGGAGTCGTAGTCACCTACTAGTTGGGATCTACACGATGCACCACTCCCCACCATTGCATGTTTAGTTTAGAATATATGAGTATGTGCATGCATAAATTTTATGCAGATTGCAAGTACCAGATATCAACTTCCCTGAATTGCCAGGATTAGCGTACCCTATTGCAGTATCTAAATGGTATAAGTGGGGAGATAATTCTTGAGTCCAAACCCTAACCTAAACCAATTGTCCTAGAAAGTAGGACAAGTATATGAGTTGTTTACCCATTTGAATTTGTCAAGTGACATGAATTTGTGATTTTGACCCTAGAGTTTGATTATGTTCTTTCTCTTCAGTTGAGTTGTCGTATTTAGTCTTGTGGGTCTGTTGTGATTTTTAGTTATAATTAAATCAAATTAAAAGATAATTTAATGGAAAATTATAAAGAAAATTCAATATTTAATTATATTTAATTAATTGAGAAATTAATTAAATAAAAGAATTAAATTTAAAAGATTTAATTAAAGTTTTAATTTTGGTGTATTTATATTTATTTAATTTAATAATTATTATTTAGGAGTTATATTTTAATAATAAATTCTAAATAATTTTATTAGTTAAATTAATAAATATTTGATTAAAACGTATTGAGAATTAATAAAAGAGAAAAAGGAATTGATTTAATAAAGTTTATTTTAATTAAATTGCAAAAGTTGGTGCATAAAAATTAAAATATAATAAAGTAATTAAGGAAAAGGGGTTTTGTGTGATTGCATAATTGAAGCCTTAATTTGGAGACAAACTCTTTATTAGGAAATTAGAGTTCATTTCTCAACAACGAAGGTTTGGAGGAGCCAATTTCCAAGAAGAGGGTTTTTGAAAGAAAAAGAATTCACTTGCAAGCTCCGTGCTTCTGTTGTTTAGCATCAGATCTAGGTAGGATCTTGTGAATTTTGTGTAGTAGATTCATTCTTTGAAATTTTTGTCTTCTCTGTGTCTTCTTATGAATCTGTTTTCAGAATTTCAATTGGGTTGAAACCCTTGTTGCAAATTTCATTGTTCCTTGTTTCAAAATCATCTATATATGAATTAAGAAATAGAAATCTGTGTTTTGTAATTTTTTAGCAAGTTTCCATTTTTAAAAAATTTATATTTTTAGCATGTTTCCATTTTTGAAAAGTTTATGATTTTAGCAGGTTTCTATTTCTTGAAAGTTTCTATTTTTAGCAAGTTTCCATTTTTGGAAAGTTTCCATTTTTGGTAGGTTTCCATTTTTGGAAGCTTCCATTTTAAGTAGGTTTCCATTTTTGGAAAGCTTCCATTTTTAGAAGGCTTCCATTTTTGGAAAATATCTATTTTTAGCAGTTTCTATTTTTCGTAGGTTTCCATTTTTGGTAAGTTTCCATTTGTAGCAGGTTTCTATTTCGAGAAATTTTTTCCAAAGATTAATAAAATATAAAATTATTTTGGTAATAATTGATAATTAGTATTATTAATAATTTTAATAAGTATTGTTAAACTTTAAAATTTATTTATTTAAATATAATTTTAAAGTAAATTTAAAATTTAAAAAATTAATTGGGAGAATTAATGCTTGTTTTTATAAGCTTGGATGTGTTTATATGGTTCAGATATATGAAATGATTTGTAATACTAGGGAAATTTTATTATTTGAAAAGCTTAGTAATTATAATACTTTGAGAAGATGTAAATTGGAACCGTAGTTGCATATTGAATCTTGTGTTGTTTTTTTAATTGTAGTGAAATTCGACCTTTATGACTTCAAACCGAAATGAACTATGAAAATAATTGTTAAAACTTCAAATGAGATGTGTGTTGTATTTCATGTTGGGGTTTGGATTTGACTTAGTTCTTTGACTAGTCAGGGTGTTTACCAGAGGCTTGGGGGTTTTTGTTCTACGAGGATGTTTTATATATGATCTTTTATAGCTGACAATGGTAATGTGTCATGTGTTTCTATGATAAGTTATGATCAATGTTTGTTAGTGCTTTCCAGTTCTTGTATAGAGCTAAGGTGATGATTGTGACTTTCTTGTTGTAACCTTTGAGCTTTCGATCGGTTATCTTTTAGTTCTTTCCTATTATTTCTATAGGGCTGAGGTGATTATTATGTTTTATCTTTTGGTGCTTTCTAGTTACTTGTATAGGACTAAGGTGATTATTGTGTTTTACCTTTTGGTGCTTTCCAATTGCTTGCATAGGACTGAGGTGAATGTTATGATTTGTCTTTAGGTGCTTTCTAGTTAATTGTAAAGGACTGAGGTGAATACTTTATTTTATCTATAGGTATTTTCTAGTCACTTGTTAAGGGCTAAGGTGAAAACTGTGATTCTATGATTTGTAATTTTTATGAACCTAGGGTAGGTAATCTATGTGTATGTTGGGAAGTGGCTTGCAATAGAGGTTGGAGCTCAAAGTGGTTGCTTGGGTAACCCATTGTAAGTTGTTTTAATAAGTGATAGCATTTCATTAAATGGATTTAAAATGAATCAAAAAAAGTTAGTGTTTGTTCCTCACCCATGCCTTGAGTGCTAGTACAGGCCAGGATGGGAGTATAGAGGATGCTTGGTTGTGACCTTGCTTTGTTAGTATACCTTGCCTATACAAAAGGATACTAGTGTCGCATAGAGACACTAGGGGGTCAAAGTCTAGAGAGGTTGCCAGGATAACCTTAGAGTTGGATCAACAATGAAACTTTCCCACTTACATAGTAGATTTCCTATGTTTCTCTATTGACTTTGGGTTTAGTTGATACTTGTGTCTTGCTACCCTTTTAGATAATTTTCTTTCAAGTGTTTCCTTGACCTAGATGTTGGTTATGACTTGTGTTTTGGTATTTGTATGGGACTTGAGTTTCTCTCCTCAGCATGGTGGGAGTGGGCTATTTAGATTCCATGAGGTTGGGTAGTAGTGCATTTTTCTTATAGCATTGAGATTTGACCGTTAGATTTCATTGTTGGATGTACCTGTGCAATTGATCCTTTCTTTCTAATCTTATATTTCTATTGGATAGTTATATCTTGTTATACTGTATTTGATCTATCATAGATCTTATAAGATGATGTATTTTATATATGTTGTATATTCTTTGAGCTTTTCATACCCTGTGACTTATATAGTGGATGATTATGCATTCTAGTTATGCTAAGTGGTAGCTTATGTCATTGAATATTTATTTAAATGAATTCATACTTGTGATTATTTCATGATGTGGATTTTGGTTATGTGTTAGATTTAGTATCAAATAAACTTATACATGTTATTCAACATCATGGAACCCTTAAGAGATGTAATCTATTTATGATGATTGTATGTATGTGAGTTATTGATTTCGCTATATTATATGTTGTTGTTGTTTATCCTTCAAATAAAAATGTTTGGAAAACATAGTGAAACTTTAGGTTTAATTCTTTTGGGTTCCCTAGCAGGGCATTACACCTAAACCCACTTCTTGGTCAAACCTTCGATGAACCAAATTTCAAAGGTAAATAGGATTCTTATAGGAAACATAAATAAGAATTTTTCTATTGTTGTAAACCCAAATTCTATATAAAAAAAAGGATAGTGTAGTGGTAGATCCAAGTCATCCTATAATTTTTTTTTAGATATCCAACATCAAATATCCTCACACTTGACATCAAATTCCTATGTAGAAA
>CM053785.1:466480664-466620664 GCA_028749045.1 Cupressus sempervirens | reverse complement strand
ATGTTGAACTGTGCTTTTATACTTTTTTGTTAACTTTTTGCTTATCTTTTTAGACTTATGTTATTACGTAAAAGGTTTCGGGTCCTTTAAAATCTTTTTTCACTTAATCAAAACAAGGGAGCATGCATATTAATGAAACTAGATACTCAAAAGGCATATGACAAAGTAGATTTGAGATTCTTATGTAAAACTATGGAAGCCTTTGGATTTTCTTGCCAATTGATAAATTTAATATATAATTTCATCTCAACACCTAAATCTTCGCTTCTCATTAATGGTTTTCCAAAAGGTTTCTTTAGTACTTCAAGATGAATAAGACAAGGAGATCTTGTTTCTCTAGTCCTTTTTATCATCATGGCTCAATCATTTGGCAAAGCTATAAAAAAGGCCCATTTTGAAGGAAAGGTCAAAGGAATAACAATTACATAGGAGATACCCAAAATAAATCACCAACAATTTGCTAATGAAACAATTCTACGAAGAGAAATTATGTTGGTAGAGGTTCATAACTTCAAATAAATTACTATAACTTACATGGAAGCTTGTGGACAAAAACTAAACTACAAAAAATAAAAAAATCTTCTTTCTCAACACACATCCTAAAATAGAAACATATGTAATACAATGTGATATAGAAAGGGATACATATGCAATACAATTAAATTCAACCTTTATAAAATTTCAAATCAATAACTCAATAACCACATCAAACTTCTTTAATCAATCTTGTAACAACTTTACTTCAAATTGTTATCTCATTGTTCCTTACCATACTAAGTAATAGATAAATCACTTAACAGATACCAAGTTGTAGCATTAAGGTATTATAATGAAAATAAACTTGCAACACAATAGCATTCAAACTTTTGACACAAATATTTAACATGGAAACACCATAAAGGGAAAAATCACCTAGAAATCGACAACCCAAAGTAATTTCTCTCTTTCAAAGTGAGCTCTTTGAGGAACCAACCTTTTTAAAGGTTACATGCACATTTTTAGTGTGACCTTGTTAGAGGGTTTTCAACAAAGATCACCTATGTTGAAGTTGATGAAAGATCAACCCACAACTCCCAAGAATCACCTGTATGCAAACACGTGTCACAAAAAGAGAGAAGAAAAAGCTATCGAGGCTAAAATTCAGAGATCCATAGAGGAGACATTCTCGATGAGCAAAAAGATAAATTGCTATTAATCAAAAAGTGAATGTATTGTGTCTTTATTACAGAGAGAGATCAATCCTTATAAAAAGAGATCCAAAATCCTAAAAATTAAAACCTAGGTTGCATGATAATAATTAATAAAAGAATTAATTATTATTATATGCCTAAAGTTTAGCTTGAGTAAAATAGAGTCAATTAGAAAATATCTAATTACTCTAACACCCCCCTTAAGATAAACTTAGGGAGTAGCTGAAAACCTAGAAACTACTACTGAAAGTAAATGTGGGTTATGACAACAAAGCCTGATGAGGTACCCAAGCACTTGACCAAATCACTATAAAGAGAAGAAATAGAGAAAACCACATGGGAAAAATCCTACTCCAAGAAGATATGGAAAGAATTCTAAAAGAACTAGTGAAGGAATGCAAAAGCCTCCAAACTAGAGGATGCCCCAGAAGGTATGAACAAAATGATGATCATGATAAACACCACTGAAGCATGTAGAAATTGCAAAGCTCTATCGAAAAGTAAATGTTGATATGTAGAAGGTGAGTCATGTGGAATTTCTAGAGATGGTAGTTATGTAGAGTAAGAGGCTCAAATGAAGAGGCGTCTATCATGCTACAAGTGGTGGCTTAACTACTCTGATTTTTACTATTATTAATGTGATCTTTCTAAACTAGACCAAAGATGCAGAAGGGGTTTTTTTATTTTGTACTTTTGAATGCTAGTTTTTATATACAAATAATAGAAAACAATCATCTCTTCGTTCACTGCAACTAGAACCATGAAGTCTATAACATCCTCCTTGAGTACTAGAAAAATTATTAGGTTCAACATAAGAACCTTACAAAGTGTTTTAAAGGTTGGAAATGTCTTGCTAGCTGCCCCAATGCTCATTTTCTATGGAACTTAACTCTCCCCATCTCTATTGGGATCTATGGAAAGAAAGAAACAATAGGATCTTTAGAGATAAAGAGTGTCCAACTTGGGTGGTAGGCCAAAAAATGATAAGGGCTATAAAAGAGATTTTTTAATCTCAAAATGGAAATAAAAAGGATTTTAACACCTCTTATCCTATTAGAAATAAAGTAATTAAGGACAAATCTAGTAGAGGGGGAGTTATCTAGAAATCTCCTTCAATGGGATGACTCAAAGCTAATTTTGATGGGTCTGCTAAAGGGAACCTGTGGAGAGTTGGTTGTGGTGGAGTTCTCAAGGATCATAATAGTAAGGTGGTGGATGATAATTGTGGTTTTTCCTATTGGATCATCTACCAATCATAGTGCTGAAGTGTTTGTGGCTTTGTTTATTGTAAGGAAGGTAATGGAAACTGGTTACTGGAAGCTATGGATGGAAGGGAATTCTTTAAACATTATTAACATACTGAATAATAACTATTCAGTGATCTAGAATATTGAATTGATAATTTGGGAAATTAAGAAAATCTTTAATAATTTTGATAATGTTTTTATTTCTTATAATTATCGTAAAGGCATCAAGGTTGTGAACTAGACTGTAAACAAAGTTATTGGTAAGGACAGGGTGTTAATGTAGGCAGATGACCTATGCAACAAAGTCTATTTAAAGACATTTATTTATTTTGATGTGAAAAATGTAGTGGAAGAGAGAATTCGTTAATCATTTTATTTTAAACAAAGTTTGTTGTGGCATTAATAATGGGTTTTTAAATTTTTTGAGGGAGTACCTCCTCATAATTGCCCTCTTTTCTTGGCACATTTTATGGGCATTTTTGAAAAGAGATTTTAAAGGTTGCAAGTCTTTTTATTGCAAAGTGTTATTTTCTTGAAGAGATCCTTTTCTTTATCTAGTGAGCAAGATGGGTGGTGAGCCAAGAAAGCAAGAACCTGCAAATTGCGAACACTGGGAGGAGAAGGTTGCAGTTTGGGAAATTCTTCAAAAGGGTAAGGTTATTGTTTACCTTGAAAAATTGCATGGTTTTAAACCTCATATCACTGAGGAGTTATTCAAGAATTAGTTGTGGGAAAAAGTGTCTTTGCATGGGGTTACTGTCTCGTTGTCTGAAGAATTCATAGCTGATATAATTGGGCTTCCAATGGGGGGAATTAAATTTAGATAAGAGACTAAAATTTTGAATATTGCACTTAAGAAATTCCTGAAAACCCCTAAAGAAGAAAATAAATTGGTGAAGGAGGGGAATTTCTTTGATCTTCACTAGATTAAGGAAATTTGGCAAGATGTATTATCTTGCATTCATGAGTACTTCATTTTGGATGAGTGGTCAAAACATGTGCATAATTTCCACTTTGTCTTTTTGAATCACTTCATATATAAGGATAGGGTTTCTTTTTTCTTTTTTCTGAAGCATTCCTTGTTAAACAACCCTAGTGCTCATATAAAAAAGGGAGTAGGCACATCCTTCATGAAGGGCTAATTCTAATAATTGAAGAATACTATAAAGAGAATGTTGTGAAGTCATCTCTTTTGGTGGGGAAAAGAAAGAAAATTTTGGGGAAGGGATCTCTTGATAAGTCCAGTGCAAAAAAAATAAAGACTCATAATGTGGAGATTAAGGAGATAAGTGGAGAGGGAATGGAATCACAGTCAAATAGTGACTTAGAAGATGATGAGGTATCTATGAAGTAAAAGAAAAATAAGAAAGAGTAAGAAGGAATGTAGAGTTAAGATAAGGAAGATGAATTTCAAACCTAAAGAGGTCTCAAAGGATGACAAGGGTATTTTAGAGAAGGATAACAATGAGGATGAGGAGAGGGAGACAAAGAGTGGGTATTATAGTTCAAATAATGAAAGGTATTCTGGCAATCAAGGTAATTCCTCAGTTAAATTTGGTGGCACAGTGGGTTCTTCAAATTTGGGGATGAAGGAATAGACTAAGTCTTTGAACCCATCAATGGACAAATACACGATTGTCAAAGAGAACCTCCTAACCCCTAAATTTGGTCATGAGAAGGGGCATCATGTGGTCACTATAACTAACAAAAAAGATATGAATACTTCTCCTATTACTCATGAGACAAAAATTAATGATGTGGATCATAAGGTTGAAGATGAGAAAGAGGCCTTGGCTAAGGAGAGAAATTTAATGCCTAAAGATGCCCAAGATGACATTGATTATCTTGAGGACAACTCTATTGATGAAGATAATGAGGAAGAGAAGATCAATAGGAGAATTATGTTCCTCCATAAAGCCAAACTGAAGGCAGATACCTCTCTTTAGGCTGATTCCTTGCTTTACAATGAGATCGTCTCCTTGAAGAAAAATGTTAGAGAATTGTAGGACAAAATGGAAAATGAAAAAACCAAAAGAATTGAGTTGGAAAGTAAAGTTGGGAGCATCCTAGAGAAACTCATGGCCTATGAAGCAAGATTGAAGTGATAGGTTAAGGACAACAAAAAACATATGGACATGGTTAACTCTAGCCTATGTGTGATGGTGACAAGTAATTGAAGAAGAAGCAATGAGGAAATCATTTCCCCTATGGCTTCTCAATTATTTGGTGACCTAATCAAGAGGACAAGGTAGAGCATGAAAAGAGCTATTGAAGTTGCTCATGGTTCTATTGTTGAAGACCTTCTTTAGGAGGTTGTTAATGCCGGTAAAGAATTGACTAAGGCAATGTAGGAGCTGGTGTAGGTTTTCTCTATTTTTTGCAGGTTTTGGTTGTTGGTTGGGGCTTCTAGTTATGGCTCTTACTGCTAGATATTTAGCATTTTTTAATTTTCCATCTTTTAATCTATATATTTGACCGTATTTAGGTTTTAGGCCCTTGTAAAACCTATTTATATTAGATTGTAGTCATGCTTGTAGGTTCTAGGTCCTTGTAAAACTTGGTGGGACTTTTAGCTTGATTATCTAGTTTTTTTGGTTTTTATATGGGGTTTTGGGTCCCCTCAAAACCTGTTTTTACTATAATCCAAAAAATAGAGAGCAAGAAAAAACACCCCCCACAATATAGAAAATGAAACTCCAGTACACTTTTGTGAGGCCTCGCCCCGACCCTTCGTAGCATAGTTGATACCTTTTTCTTTTTTCTTTTATACTCATGACTCGAGATGTTGAGACACTACCTGATGCTTTGAACATATTATATTATTTTATGTTGTGTGATGTTTACTTTTAGATATTTGAGTTTTTCATTTAATGCTTTATGAACATGTATGTTGGGAAGTAAGTAAATGCAAGATTTAACACTTTGATTATGAAATTTTAATGATTAAGAATATGAGTAGTATGAGAGAAACCCTGATTTATTGATAGATTTATGTTTTAAATTATGTGATTCCCTGATGTGTATATACATATGTGCATGTGATTTTATGGGGCTACTGATGTGTGCAGGATATTTTAGCCGAGAAACTTGACGAAGGAACGAAACTGATCCCTATGTTTCATTTGTGGAAACCATGTTGTTCGTATCTTATTGTATTATGAGATGTATGAATGTATTTTTTTGTGATCATTAAATGTTAATGTTTAGTAACTGTGTTCTTTTAGTGTCACTTGACACTCATGAATTACATATGCATTCCATCATGCTAGTTAGGGGTAACTGTGTAACCTTTGGACCTAAGTCAGATTAAGTTAGTGACCTTTTTGCTAATTTGTTTCTTAATCAAGTTTAGTCACCCTTAATCCGGATTAATGCTTAATCTGCATTTTGGAGTTGTTAGATGGTCCTTATTATTCCTAGCTTTTTTTTGGTTCCAAATCAATTCCCAAGGCCTTAAATCATGAAATCTTTATACCCTAGGGGTATGGGTATGGGTTGGGGGCATTTTCCACCCCCTAAGCCCCTTTTGTTGACTTTTGAGGCCACTCAAAAAGTCTATTTTTGCCTTTGTGCAAAAATTGAAAGTTGTTACCATGAGTTGGATAACCACAACTCCACTTAGAGGTTAACCTTGGGTTGGGTTGAGTTAGAAACTTCTAGATTTTTAGGTGAATGGGGGAAGTTATTGCCCTTTTTGGTAGTTGAGTTTGGATCTTGTTTAGAGGCCCTTTTTGGAGTAGTTTTGGTTGTTACCCAATCTCTACTTTTAGAGAGGAGTCTTGGAAGATTGAAGGCAAGGAAGGAAAAGCTCTTCTCAAATTTTTCATTTACCATTACCTCTTTGTGAAGGTAGGAGTTCTTCATCTCCTTTGTTCAAATTGTTCATGCTTGTTTCATGCTTATGCTATTGGGATTGTTTATTTGTATGCTTGTATGTATGTTGGGTATGTGGGGAAGGATTGAAACCATGTTTCTTGAATGCTTTTCTTTCATGTTTTTGTTTAAATTTCGAATTTTTCTTGTATGGGTGTTTTAGCATTACTCACCCTTGGATAGGGCAGAAGTGGCCAATTTCGGGAAAGGTCTTTTTAGTTGGACTCCAACAGTGTAGAGTCTCTTCTCAGGATGAGAAGAGGGAGAGAGGGTAGGGTGTTATGGGCCCCTACCTATTAGCAAAAACCTCGTATGAGCTTTGGCATGTTAAAATGGAAGAACGAAAGTTCTTGAATTATAGCCCCGATTGGGCATCTATTTTGGTGTTGTGTCTGACATCTCCTGTTGGAAAAATTCACCTTTCCCTAGTTTTGATTCATTGTGAATCCTGTTGTGAAAACCTATTATTGATATGAATGTTTGATTTTGTCTCTTTGTTATGCTTGTTTGTCACCTGGTCAGATTTTGTTCCCTCCACGATCTTAGCAATGTATTGCAGAAAATGATATAGAACCCTTGATAAGGGTCATGAAAGAATTTTTTTTTATTGTTGTAATTTTGGGATTGGAATCTTATGAAAATTGTATTTAATAACTTTTTTGTAATGGCAACGATGCTGAGTTTTCTTCTTGGTTCTTTTCCGATTGAGCCTTTGAATTAGGTTGCCAATAAAATAGTGATTGAGTATTATTGCTTCTCATGAGTTTTTTTTGTAATTTTTGATTATATGGATGCATATAAAAAATAAGATGACATGATGATGTTCAATGATGATGTTCAATTATTGTTGTACCTTTCTTTGTCCATGGGCAAACTTTGGTAAGAGGACCCCACATGGGTGGTAAGCACCATGTTTTGGAGGCTCTTGTAGTACGTGGGGGTTGGTAGAATTTTGAGTATTAGTGTAGCTTTTTTTAAATTTTAGTAAAGTTGTTATGTAATATTTTAACTTTTAGTTTAAATTATAGTATTAACATTAGTTTTTTTTTTTAAGTTTTTAATTTAAGTGAGTTTAAGTATATTAGATAACTTTGTTTTAGGAAATGTAATTTTTCTGTTTTAAAATTTAGTTAGTTAATATTTTTTTAATATTGGCAATTATTATGTTTTAAAGTTGTAGTGTATTTTATTGTTTTAAATTAAATTTAGTAGTGAAGATTAATTGATTAATATATTTTAAATATTAAGTGATCATATTGTTTTTGGAAAGTTATTATTTTTATTAAAGTATTTCTAGAAGTTTTTTTTTCTTGAGTTAGAAATTATTAGTTGTAGTGTTTGTTAGATAATGTTAGTTTATTTTGTTTTATTATTTAGTTGAATTTAGTTTTATTTAATTTTAGTGTTATTTCAATAATGTTTTATTTTAGAATAAAATTGTAAATTTAAAAACAACTAAGTTAAAATAAAGTCTACTTAAAGCTTAATTATTAATTTTTATAAACGTTGATTTTAGTAGCTAGTTACTTTAAATTTAGGAATGTTTTAAGTTCTAATGAACTATAGATTTAAGTAAATTTTGTGATTAGAATAAAGTTTAAATATTGATGTAATGTTGTATTAATTAGTAAGCTCTTTTAATGTTTCAAAATTAATGAGATCGGTAATTACTTAAATGATTATCCAAATGATTTAAATATTTTAAAAGTAAATAAAAGTGATAATGAGTTAAGTCTTTTAAGTATTTGAAATTAAATTGTTTAATTAATCAATTCAATTTAATAATGAAAGTTTAACTAAACAAATATTATAAACTTAAGATGAAATGTCAAGGTATTGATAGGAAAACCCATCGTTGTCTTGCAATGTATCTGTGTCTTAACCAAGTTAAACTTATCAACTTAGTGGATTTAATTATTATTAATTTTTTTTATAAAAAAATTGTTGGTGTGTTTTTGACCTAAATTCTGGGCATGACAACTTTGGAAACAAAATACAAGAAAGAGAGCTCAAAAATACTTCAATGTCAAATCATGTGTACCTTAATAAAATACCTATGAAATAGAAGGAAATTTGTGTAGTGCTTGAGAAGAGCTTTCTAACCCTTTTTTTGCATTAAAAAAATAAAGAAAAATAGAGCAAGTTATGCCTCCAAGAATGAAAAAATAATCATCTGACTTCACAGTAAAAAATAGTTACCAAACTAAAAAAAACCCAAAATAAACTCCATTAATGTGTCATCTCAAAAAGAGCTTTCTCGCAATAAAGGATTTGTCAAAAAACTCCTTTGTATGGTCAAGATATCGTAAAGGCCTCACAAGGCCTCTGGAAGGAAAAAAAATCTTATAACCCCCTAAGGGGCTAAAAATCCAAGTCCCCTAGGTGCTCACGCGACCATAGGAGAGTAAATATGGGGCTAGCAACCTATAGCTTGCACTCAGGTGGAACACATTAGTGGAGGTGGTGTTGCAGCCTAATGCAGCTTGCAAAATAGTGGAGGGAAGGTGGGTGACAATTTGGAGGAGCGTCAGTAGTGGCGGGGCCACACCTGATTGAGCGTGCAATGACACATGAGTGATGCATTCGGTTATAATGAGGCACACTTTTTTAAAACCAATTTTATATTTTTTTGTGAATGTTTTCCTCAAAATGTGTGCCAAGGACCATAAGACCCTAGTATGCAAAAAAAAATTCCTTCCTGATCAACAATGTTCAAATCTGACAAATTTTATAATAGGGGTTTTTGGGGTGCTACAAGCTCAACAATGATGTTATTTTTTGCTCAAAGTGCACCAAAAAATAGTGACCCCCTTATTTGAAATAAAAATACAAGAAAAAACTATATTTGAACCACACAAACCCTTGTTTCTTTGTTCCTTCAAAAAATTGAACAAGTTCTAGAAAATCCAGCTCTAGTACCATGTCGAAGTTGATGAAAGATCAAACTTGTAGCTCCTAAGAATCACTTGCATGCAAAAACCTATCACAAAAAGAGAGAAGCAAAAGATATGGAGGCTGAAATTCATAGATCCATAGAGGAGACATTCTTGATGACCAAAAAGAGAAATTACTATTAATCAAAAAGTGAATGTATTGGGTCTTTATTACGAAGAGATATCAATCCTTATAAAAGGAGATCAGAAACCCTAAAAGGTAAAACGTAGGTTGCATGATAATGATTAATAAAAGAATTAATTATTATATGCCTAAATTTTAGCTTAAGTAAAATAGAGTTAATTAGAAAATATCTAATTACTCTAACAATCTATACCTTATCACTCCTTGAAATTTCTAAAGAATTACCTACTTTAAAGGACTTACAAAAAATCACTATTGGATGCTACCATATAGGACTTCAAAGACTTGTTAGGTCAACTTAGTTAAGAGATTTTATCTGCTACAATGGTAAGAAAGGAACAATCAAGCGATCTTTTAGGTTTTAGCACTATCTTGCTTGTTTAGATATTTGATTTTATCTGTCTCTTCATTTTGATCTCTTACTAGCTGATTCACACACTTTCTCTTTCACTTAGCACTCCCTCTTACTTGATCTTCTCAAATATTATTTTTCTTAATTCACCTTTTATCTTCTTCTATCTACATCAATAACAAATATATAATGATTAGCTCATAATCAACAAAAATCAAAACCAAAAAAATCTTGATCATCTCCTTAAATAACTAACTTTTCCTTTCTAGAATCTTCTAGATCTTGTCACTTAATTACAATCCTAGATCTTAGATTCACTGTATTTAGTCATTTGGAGAATATACTTCCTTCTTGAACTTTGTGCTCCATTTTAGATTGATAAATCTTCACCATTAGATCTTCTTTGAAATATTCCAATCATTGATCTCATCACAAACTTTGTCCTTATCTTTGTGACTTCTCGAACATTCTTGCTTTCCATCAATTGTCGACCTCATATTAATCTTTTCTTAACATGTTCTTCTTGTTCAGACTTGGTGAACACTTGAACTTTACTCGAGCATTACATCACTTGGTTAATACTAAAATTTAACTCTTCTTTTTTAGGGGCTCTGTGACAATTATAGTAGCTCAGTTAATATTGTGTTCCTTTATTCATCGTGTAGTTCAATCGGTGTAACTTGAACATACACAAATATTTGGAAGGAGGAAGAAGTGGAGAGGAGATTAAACTTTTGAAATGGTGAGAGCTCTCGTGGGCAAGAATCTAGTAGGCAAGAACCTGGTAGTTGGAACTAACCTTGGTGATGCAGGGAATCTGAATGTGGGGAATTCGATAGGTGATGCAGGGAATGCGAGAAAATTGACAGGGTTTGATGGTTCCTTGGGGTTAGGTTTTGATGGTCTGGAGTAAGAAGAAGATAAATTGTTGCTTGGTTTCTATTCTAGAATATGTGGGATTGAGGATATCTTTTATTTTGACCCCCTAACTGAGTTTCTAGTCCAAACAAGGGACCCACCGTAGGAGGGGAATATTTTAGTGGATGTGGGAAAGGATGCGATTCCATCACATGTGGAGGATCGAAAGAAGGATGTGGTGGAGACAAGTTAACACACATGGTCTTCACTATTTGGAAGAAAGCTAAGAGGAAAGTCATATTTTCCTCCTATTACTTCTAAGTCCTACTGGGAAAAAGGTGAGTTTCAAATTTTCATCCCCAATTCAATTGTTGATTATTCTATTTCAACTATGGAGTTTACCCTAGTTGGTAAATTTTTGGGGTCTCCTCTAGAAGTTGATGTTCTTAGAAACATGGTTAAGAGGAAATGGGCTCTTCGTGGGCAAGTGGATATTGCGCTAATGATGAACAAATTATTTTCCTTTATCTTTACGTGTAAGGAAGATTTAAATATGGTTCTATGTGGTGGTCCTTTGTTATTTGGTAATAGTACTCCAATGATCAAGAAGTGGGAACCCAATATGGATCTGTCTGATGCCTTTTTCTTGACTACTCTGGTTTGGGTTAGATTACTAGGGCTCTTACTTGAATTTTGGCATGAAGACATTTTTAAGGGGATATATGGTCCATTTGGTGAGCTAATAGCTATTGATAATGGGACAACTACAAGATCACAACTTCATTGTGCCTAGATCTATGTGAAAGTTACTCATTTGAAAAATCTTCCCTAGAAGGTGGAATTAAATTCAAACCTTGGAAAAAGGATGCAAGAAATAGTCTTTGAGTACATCCCTAATGCTTCTTTTTCCTATAAAAGTTGGATCACTAGGCTAAAAATTATCCAATAAAAATAAAAAACAAACCAAAGATGGTGAATGAGGGAAAAAGAGGGAACCAAAACAAAAAGATTATGGAAACCTAAAGCCATTTCAAAAAAGATGGTTGAAATTAAAGTTGGTCAAGGTTTTCAAAACAAGGAGAAGTTGTTGGAGAAAGAGGAGATATCCCAGAATAATGAAGTCTTTAGTACCAAGGAAACAGAGGAATGTGAAGATCCTATAAACCAGATCGTAATCTATCAAAACAAAGATCCCAAAATGGAAGCTTTTGTAGATTTAGAGGAGACAGAGGAAGGAGAAATCCTTGAGGAAAGAAGTGGTCAACTTGATGAGTTGGAAGTTTTGGGAGAGCCTTTGCAAGAAGTCCCCTAGATCCCTCCAAGATCCTCAAGACAAGAGCTTTTGAATATTGATGATGTTTAGGAGCCAAAATGCTTGGATTTGATTTCTATCAAGATAGAATCTAAACATAAATTAGGTCAAAGGAAGAAAATAGAGAAGAAATCTAACCCCAACCTGACTTCTTTAGGAGTGGAAACCTGAAGAAGTAAACTGGAAATTGGCTCTCTCAAATTGAAACCAAATGTTGGAACTCCGGAGAAACCTGGTAGGAAAACTTCTAGGAAGAGAAAGTGAAAGTTTACATAATTTTTCTGATAGAAAACAAGAAACTATTCTAGATTTTACTCCCAAAAGGTTACTATGAAAGTGATCACCTAGAATATTAGAGGGATGAACAATATTCACAAACTTGATATTGTTTGTAACTTTGTAAGAGAGTAAAAACTTGATATTTTAGTGCCTTAGGAAACTAAAATAGAAAAATAAAAAGTAGAAAAGCTTAATTTTTTTAATAATTATTGTATTATGGCAACTAGTTCTAAAGGTGCTTCTAGAAGAATAATGATCTTGTGGAAATAGTCTTTATTCTTTGGTAAAATTGATTGATGCTAATAAAGATTTATTGGTGGTTAAGTTAAAGAGTAACACCCAAAATAACTATTGGTATATAGTTAATGTGTACACACCCAATAACAATAACTCTAGAAAAAAAATTGGGAGTCTTTATCTAAGATAAAGAGTGTTGACTATAAATGCAGATGGCTTTTCTTGGGGGATTTTAATGTTCCTCTTTATGAGTATGAAAAAAAGGTAGAAATGATAGTTAATTGGAAGGGAGACTGGATCATATGAATATTATAAACAAGGAGGGACTAATGGACTTAGATCTTCATGGGATTGAGTTTACCTAGAGTAACAAAAGAGTGGGAAATGAAAGCATCCAAGCTCGATTAGATAGAGTCTTAATATCTCTGGATTGGACTAAAGATTTTGTGTGTAAGCTGAAGGCTATCCAGAAGATAGCTTTTGACCATTTTCCTCTTTTATTTATGGAAAAGGCTAGTCAAAATAGGAAAAATTCCCCTTTTAAATTTGAGAAAATGTGGATGCAGAATCCTTAGTTTGAGGAACAACTTGTGGAATAGTGGAACATAAACATTGAAGGAACAACCCTATATTGTGTGGCTTCAAAACTTAGGCATGTTAAAAAGAAATTTTGAGAATGGAATAAAAGGAATTTTGGGAATATTTTTTAGAGTAAATCTTTTATTAAGGATGAACTTAAAATTATCCAAGGAAAAAGCCAGTGGGAGGGATACTCGATGGAGTTGGTGAAGGATGAAAATGAGAAACTGGTGGAGTATCATGACATAATATCTAAAGAAGAGACCTATGGGAGACAGAGGTCTATATCTATTTGGTTCAAAGAAGGAGATAGGAATACAAAAAAAATCATCTATCTACTTTGAAACATAGAGCCAAAAACCATATTACTAGTCTTACTAAAGGAAGACTCCAAATTACTAATGATTGGGAAATTTTTGATGAATTAGCTTCCTTTTTTTTTGACTTTGTTGTCCTCAGACCTTGATATTGGTCAATCTAAACAAGTCGAGTTACTAGATGCTATTCCTTCCTTGGTCTTTAAGGAGTAGAATAAAATGTCCTGTGTTATCCCTAAGGGAGAGGAAATCTACAAAGTTGTTTGCTCACTTGAATGAGACAAATCCCTAGGGTCATATGGTTTCCCTATGCTTTTCTTTCAAAAAGAGTGGAAACTAGTTGGAAAAGATATTTGTGATGTTGTAAAAGAGTTCTTTGGAGCCAAAAGTATGTTGGAGGAAACCAACTCTACTTTCCTCTGTCTAATTTCGAAGAAGATTGGAGTTGATTCTCTGGACCAGTTCAAACCTATTATTCTCTACAACTCAATTTATAAAATCATCTCTAAAGTAGTCACTTTGAGATTGCTAAACATTCTTCCAAATTTTATTTTTGAGCAGCAGAACGGTTTTATTCCTGGTAGGCAAATTCTTAATTCCATTATTTTTGTGCATGAAAATATCCATTCCTTATCTCTCTCTCTAACAATCAGGGTTTTATTATGAAATTTGATATTGCCAAAGTGTATGATAGAGTGGAATGGTCCTTCCTCCAAAAGATCCTTATGTATTTTGGCTTTTGTTTCAATATAATTAAGCTTATTGTGTAGATGGTTTCTACTACTTTGGTTGATGTGCTAGTCAATGAGAGCTCCACTGAATTTTTTAGGCCCTTTAGAGGGCTAAGGCAGGGTGACCCCTTATCTTTGATTATTTTTACTATGATGGCTAACTGTCTAGGGAGACATATTGGGAAGATGGTTTCTAAAGGGGAAATTCAAGGTTTGAGACCCTCATCTCATCCTCTTATATGTTCTCACAAAAAATTTGTGGATAATACCATTTTCCTTGGAAAAGCTAAGGTTAGAGAGGCAAGGAATCTTAAATAGGAACTTAACCTTTATTCCTCTACAACTGGTCAATTGATTAATTGGAACAAGAGTTCCTTATTTTTTATTAACACTCCAACTACTAGATAGAGTAAGATTGCTAACATTCTTAGATGCTCTATATGATCTTTTCTATGTACCTATCTTGGATTATCTTTGGGATTGAATCCTCTGGAGAGTTTTTGGGAGTATCTTATTAAGAAACTCAATTAGAAACTACCTGGGTGGAAAGTAATTTACTGAGTCAAGCTAGTAAAGTTACTATCCTCAAAGCCCATCTTCAGAATATTCCTACATATTCTTTGAGTCTTTTTAGGATCCCAGGAAAATTTGCTGATGTAATTGACAAAATTCAAAGGAACTTCCTTTGGTTTGGTATAGAGAAAAGTAAGAGGATGACTTTAATTGCTTGGGATAATATTTTTAAACCTAAAGTGGAAGAAGGTTTGGGTATAAGATCTACCAGAAGTATGAATCAATCTTTATTAGTTAAATGAGGTTAGAGAGTCTACCATGATAACAAGGAATGGAGCTCTATCTAGAGACATAAGTACCTTTATGAGGCTCCTTCCTTCTCTAATTTTCTTTCCTACCCTATTGTTTCTTCTTCTTTTAAGGTATAGGGAACTAAACATATTTTAAACAAAGGTTGCAAATGGAAAGTAGGTAATGGGAGCAAGATTAGGTTTTGGCATGATGAATGGCTTCTAGATCATCCTCTAATTGAGGATTTTGTGATAAGACTTTTGTGGACAAATACAAATAGGTTTATGTTGAATTTTGGAGAATTACTAGGCTCAAAGTAAATGGATCAATATTGATGACATTAATCAAGATTTTTCCAGTATCCAATTGGCCTTGAATGTTGTTAGTCTCTACCCTCAAAAAGAAGATACTTCAATTTGGGGGATTGAACCAAGATGATGTTTCAAAGTCTCTTCTATGTTCAAATTAAAGGATAAAGGAAATACTCCACTATGGACTAAAGCATGGATTAAAGGGCTTACTCCAAAAATCAATGTCTTTTTTTGGACTTTGCTTCAAAACAAAATCTTAACTCTGGATAGCTTGCAAAAGTGAGGAGTCTACTTGGTGAATAGATGTTGTCTCTATAAGAAGGACTTTGAAGATAGGAACCACCTTTTTTTAAATTGTTGTTTTAGCCAAAATGTTTGGAGCTTTCTCTTCAAATACTAGAATCTAGGTTGGGTTTAGAATAATGACATTGATCTATGTTTCAGGGTTGGACTTGTCCTACCAAGAATGATGATATTGGTTTTCTTTGGAAGATTTCTCTACCTCATCTCTGGTGGGGAATTTGGAAGGAGAGAAAAAATAATAGAATTTTCAGAAATAAGGAGACTTCTAATTGGGTTTTAGGTCATAATATAATTAGATCTATAAAAGAGAATTTCAAAGCTTAGAGGAAAATATCTGATGAGATTCAAATAAGTAATCCTATGAATGCTAAAGGCACTACAACAAAACAAAAGGATCAAAGACAAAATGTGAAGTGGAGATCTCCACCTTTGGGCTAGATTAAGGGAAATTTTGATGGCTTTGCTAAAGGGAACTTGAGAAAAGTTGGATGTGAAGGTGTATTAAGAATCTAGTTTTTAGAATCTTTGGTTGGAATGAGATTCTCTTAACATCATTAACATGTGGAACAAAAAGAGTCCAATTACCTAGACTATAGAGGGAATTATATTGGAAATAAAAGACCTTATAGATAAATTTGATAATGTCTATATTTCTTATATTGTTCAGGAGGGCAACAAAGTTGTTGACTAGATTGCTAGTCAAGTGGTCTCTAGGGAAACTAGGTTGAGCTAGCAAGATGACCTAAGTAAGGAAGTCAAGCTGATGTTAACTATTAATTATGATATGAAACATGCCAATGAAGGAAAGATCATGCAAGATCAAGGAATTCATTAAGGAAAATGATGGGTTTGTGGCAGATTTTTTGAGTATCCCTAGGTGGTACTTTTGCATAATTATGGATTGTACTTGGCACACATACAAGGTTAAAGGTTTCTTGGAAATCATTAACAATTTACTCTACTTTTTGGTGACCATTTTTTAGTCTAGTTGCAAGTGTAGAGCTAAAGACAAGATGGGAAGGGAACTAAGAAAGTAAGAGTTGGACAATTGCAAAGAATGGAGGGTGAATTCAGATGTTTTGGAAATACTAAAAAAGGGGAAAGTCATAGCTTATATTGAGAAACTTCAAGGGTATAAGCCATACATTATAGAGTCCTACTTCAAAAATTGGATTGAGGATAGGGTAATGTTGCATGGGGTTACTGTGAGATTGTTAGAATAGTTCATTGCTGAGATTATAGGTCTTTCAATGGAGGGTCTCAAATTCAGAAAGGAAACTAGTATCTCAAATGTGGCCTTCAAAAAATTCCCAAAAATTGATGATGAGGAGAAAAGGTTGGAGAAGAATGGTAATCTAGAGGGATCTTTTGTATATCCTTGAGTATTTTATCCTTGATGGTAGAGCTAAGAGAGTCCACAAGTTTCATTTTGTGTTCCTAAATTATTTTAGGTATAAAGATATAATTTATTTCCCATTCTACCTTAAGTACTCTCTGATACAAAGCCTCCAAATATATAGGAAGAAGGATTCTCATCCTATACTTCACGAGGGTTTAATCCTTCTTATTGAAAAGTATTGTAAAAGTAAGATTGTTAAACCCTCTTTGACTTTGAAGAAAAAAGGGAAAGTGTCTAGTAATGAACCCTCAAAGAAAAAGGTTAAAAGTGAGGAAGGTACTAGTGATAGTAAGAGCACTAAAAAGGGTCATAAGTAGGAGATTAAAAAGAATAATGTTGAGGAAGTGATGGATTCTAAGAATTCTATTGAGGATGACAATAAGATTGAAATGGGAGACCTTAGCTCAAACTTGGAAGGTTACTCAAGAAGTAAGGGCATGTCTACTAGTAAGGACCAAGTGGAGGAAAGAAAAGATAGAAAAATTGAATCAAATGTTTGGTCTGAAGCTTTAAAGGATTATGAGGGAAAAATAAAGTTATTTCTTCTCCTCCTAATACTAAATCCAGTGAGGAGAAAATGGACATTGACACAAAAAAGAACAATGAGGGTAATGTCCTTGTTATGAAAGAGCAAAGCCTGAGTAAGGAGAAGGAAGAGATCTTTAAGGAGAAGAAGGATGCTAACACTGACATCCAAGTCAATAACACTACCATTGATGTTGTGACTAGAACTAAAGAAGATACCAGGGATGAGACACACCATGCAAAACACTCATTTCTTCATACTGCTAAGCTTAAAGTGGAGGCTTCTCTACAAGCATATTCGTGGCTATACATTGAAATCATGGTGTTTAAGAAAAAATTTGGAGTAATTCAAAAAGAGATAGACCATGAACATGTTATGAGAGCCCACCTGGAGAAACTTGTCAACAACATCCCTGAAAAACTTAAGGATTATGAGCTGGAACTCTAAAAACTTATTAAGGAAAGTGGGAAGAGAATGAAGTAGGTCACTTCTAGTTTGTGCAGCACTATGGCCAATCTAGGCAAGAAAAGAAATTAGGAGATCATGTCTCTAGACACTGTTATGGTGAGGAGTCCAGGAGGGCCTAGCAAGAGAACAAGGTAGAGTATGAGAAAAAAGATTGTTGATGCTGCTAAGGTTCCTATTTCTTCCATGATTGATATTATCCAGGATACTAGTGAAGCTAGTAAGGAGGTGGAGAAGAGCATCAAGGAACTAGTGTAGGTGTTGGTTGTGGTTGCTGGTTCAGGTGGTGTTGTTGGTCCTAATTTTTATTTTTCCAACTTTTTGTTTAAAAACTTTAGGTTCTAGGTCCTTGTAAAACTTGGGCGTGTTTGGTTTAAAATTGTGGTTTCAGGTCCTTGTAAAACTTGGTTTTTTGTGTTATTTGATTTACTCTAGGTTTTAGGTCCTTATAAAACCTGGTTGGTTCTTAATGTTGATCTTTTTCTTTTGTTAAAGGGTTTTAGGTCCCTTCAAAACCTATTTTTACCTTAATCTGAAACTTGAACATACATGATCTTCAACATTTTCTCACAAATATTACGTGATTGTAAAATAATCAAACCAACATTAGATTTTTAGAGTCTAACTCATTCAAGTACCCATTGAATACCATACTTATCATCACTCTATCTTATCATACTTTCTTCAAATCCTCTTCATCAATCAAATGATATGACACTCCATTGAATTATCATAATGGACTACTAGTTAAGGCTTGACATCAATGACAATGTAACATTGATATGACTCTTTCACATACATTAAGAACATTATCAGTTGGGGCTAAAAATCTCCCCCTTTGTCATTGATGACAACACATAAACATAAGAATTTACATTATAAAACATTAGAACATAAGATAATTAAATGCATGCATTGACAAAAATACAATGCATTCACCTCTTTGACTTCATTCAGGTTCTCTGTAATATATTCAACATTAAATTCACTTGGTATATAACTTTAAAATCTTCATCTTGAAAAACTCTCCCTCTTTGGGTGTACTTCTCTACTTAGCAGCATTTTTATATCTTCTTACTTTTACTCGTCTTCTCCATATCAAACTCTCTCCCCCTAAGTAGTTCATCTCCCCCTTTGACAATAATGCCAAAAGTAAATATAAGTTCCAAAGTGAAAATTATAAAACCATGTAGTAATACCTTATACCTTGCATGTACTATTTACATCAATTTCATTACAATTACTTTCACAACTTCAAGAAATAGTTCCTAAAGAGTGAACTCTTGCATTAACTCTAGAAAGATACATTTGATCATCGATGAATTGATGCAACATGTGTCCTTGGTTAGTTAATCTTGGATAGGGGAAGGGCCCCTAACTTACATCTTAGATACTCAAAAGCACCCTTAGGCAATGGCTTAGTGAATATGTTTGCAATTTTCCCTTAGATTTCACATATTCTAACCTCACTTATTTTTCTTGTACTTTCTCCCTCAATAAGTGATACTTGATAGATATATTCTTTGTTTTTGCATTCATCACAAGATTCTTGAATATGTTTATTATACTAGTATTATCACAGTAGATACTGGCAAACTTGGTAACTTCTTTCATACCTTACAATAGTTGCTTGATCCAAATAATATTTGAACAATTAATTGCAGCAGCAACATACTCAACTTCAGCAGTAGATTGCAATACATAGCTATGTTTCTTTCTCAATTACCATGCAATAATTATTATTTCTCCTAGAAGCACCACTACTTATAGTTTTACACTATCATCAACATTTCTAGCCCAATCAACATTAGTGTAGACTCTAAGTTGAAATTCACCATCTTGTTTGCACCACAATCCAAATTCTTCAATTCCTTTCTAATATATGACTATCCATTTCACAACAATCATGTCATATGTTTCCTTAGGATTAGAGGAAAACCTTGCAACAATACTAATTGCATATGCAATATCAGGTCTACTATGTACAACATACTATAACTTTCCAATCATTGATCTATATTGTGTCTCATTCACTTTAGTAGTAGTATCCTCTTAAGATAGTTTGCATCGAGTCATCATAGGTGTACCAACTAACCTTGACTCATACATACCAAATGTCTTCAAGATCTCATTAATATACTTAGACCAAGTCACATATATACCATCTTTTTTTTTATGAACTTGTAATCTAATGAAAAACTTGATCTCACCAAATATACACATTTCAAACTCCTTTCTCAATTGTTCAGCAAATGATTTGTATAAAAAATCATTTCCCTCAAATATGATATCATTCAAAAATATCTTAGCAATCAATACCATGCTTTTAGCATCAATTTTCAAATACTGATTACTATTTTCACTTTTTCTCACAAATCCACTCGTAATCAAGTATGAGAGCATCCTTTCATACCATGCTCTTAGTGCTTGCTTCATTCCATCAAATGCTTTGTTCAACTTGTAAACTAGGTTCTTCTAAGCTACCTCAACAAATCCTTCTACTTTTTCAATTTTTACTTCTTCTTCAAGTATTCCATTCAGAAATGTAGACTTAACATCCATTTGATATACCTTAAATTTCTTGTAAGTTGCATATGCCAATAGAGTTGTGACTCCTTCCAATCTTGCTACAAGTGCAAAGGTCTTGCCATAACTTATACCTTCTTCTTTGGCACATCCTTTACAAATTAATCTAGCCTTGTTCCTTAAAACCTCACCATTCTCATTTAGTTTATTTTTGAAATTCTACTTTGTTCCAATAACATTCTTGTCAGTAGGTCTAGGCACTAGTTTCCACGTGTTTTTTTCTCAATTTGACCAATCTCTTCATTCATAGCATTTACCCAATCTTCATTATCAAGTGTAGCTTTCACAATTCTTGGATCAAACTAAGAAATTAATCAAGTATTTTCCTTCAACTTAATTCTTTTCATGAATCCAACATGTTTATCTCCAATTATTTGTTCAAGTGAATGATTCGTTCTCACAAAGTTTGCTAGGACAAGTTCTTTTATTTGAATTATAGCATTATCTTCACTTGATTGGGGCTCAACATCTTGTTGGTAGTGGGCCAGTATCCCTCACAAGATTCATGACATGGCTTAACTACCTCCTATGGTTCTATAAGACTATGGGTTGTATTGGGCATTGGGAGGTTGATCTTTTGGTGCAACAAAAACTCTGGCCTTTCTAACAATTGGTATTAGAGCTTGGTCACATGTTCAAATCTTGCAAGCCATGTTGAGTGACACTGGGAGGGAGATTTTTGGTAGTTGGCCAATGTCCTTCACAAGATTTGTGACATGGATTAATTTCCTCATGTGGTTATATAAGAGTATTGGTTGTATTGGGCATTGATAAGTCAATCTTTTGGTGCAACCACAACTCTGGCCTTTCTAATACACCTTTCTTGGGATGATATGTCTATGGCTTGGGTAACACAATTTGTTTCTCAGTAGCTCTTTGTTGTTTCTCAAGCACTACACCAAAATCATCTTCATGTACATGTAGACAAATTTGTTGTAATCATTAGGTTTCTTTTTGTTAGGATTAACCGCTGATAGAAATAATAGCTACATGCAAATATAACCAATATCAAAAAATAATAGATCACACTAAAGAACATAAGACACAAAAATTTAATGTGGTTCACCCAATCCCTGGGCTACGTCTACCAATAGCAAGTCCAATATTATTATTATCCAGTGATTACAATTTGCAATCCCTTACAGCTCAATACCACCGCAAGAAGCTGCAATATCACTATACATTATGAAATACCTAACCCCTAGTTATTTTATACAAGACTTTACCACTTACAAAATTAGAGCTAAAATAAGTTGTCCAATAGAAAATAACAACCAACATCTTTTACAATATAAGGTAATTTTTGGCTTCGAGGGTGTTGCCCTTGGAAACCCCCATGGGGGTGTTTCCCCATGACCCCACCCTGTACTATGACAAGGAGCACACTTGGGGTGCTGCCTCGAACCCCCATAGAAATAATCTTGGGGGAACCATGCCGAATAAATCTCTAAGTATGATTAGGGTTCATATCACAAAAATCTCCCACTTGGAGACTAATCATACTCCACAATAATAATCTCCCACTTGGAGAGTGATCATAGCAATGCTAAACCTATAGCTCCCACTAGAATATCAAACCACCCTAGACTCTATTATTCTTTGATTATGTTCAGTCTAGAAGACCAATCGAAGTTGAAGATGAGGTCAACTTCTCCCTTGTTACTACCTTGGTAAACATATCTGTTGGATTATCATCTGTATGTATCTTCTCCATCTTTAACTTTCCATCATCCAAAATTGACCGAATAAATGGTATTACAACTATATGTGTTTTTTCTTTGAATGTAGAGTAGAATTCTTCACAAGATGAATAGCACTTTGGCTAGCTATGAACGAATAATTATCTCTATGGGTGTTTCAATTCTTCCATGAAGAACTAGAGCCATGTCATCTCCTTGTTTGCCTCTATAGTAGCAACATACTCTGCCTTTGTAGTGGACAAAGCATTTAGCTTCTGTAATCAAGAAACCCATCTCATTTTTGCCCCACGAATAGTAAAGACATAACATGTAGTACTCCACCTGGTATTAATATCCCATGCCAAATCTAAGTCAATTGACTTATCCCTATAAATTAGTAGTAGAGACCCCAAAATGTAAACACTTACTAGATGTTCCTCTCAGATATCTGAGAATCTATTTGACTGCATTCCAATGCTCAAGCCCTAGATGACTCATATACTTTCTAACAACTTCTTGTTCCTTTGAACAGATCTCCCTAGTGAATTTGAAATGAATAGCTAAAGGTGTGTTGATAGCTTTAGCATTCTCCATAGAGAAACATTACAACACCTTCTCAATATAATCAACTTAAGATAATGTTAGTTTTTTGTTCTTTCTATCTCTACAAATTTGCATACCAAGGATTTTCTTTGCTTCCCTCAAATCTTTCATAGAAAATGAATGTGCTAACTATTGTTTTAACCCCTTAATGTGATCCATGTTAAACCGAGCTATAAGCATATCATCGATATATAAACATAAAATAATGTAGATTTCATCATCCAACATCTTAAAATAAACACAATGATCTAAATGACACTTACTATATCCATGCTCATGCATTAAACTATGAAATTTTAGATACCATTGCCGAGGTGCTTGCTTCAAACCATATAAACTTTTCTATAATTTGTACACTAGAATCTTCTTTCCTTTGACCTCAAATCCCCATGGTTCTGCCATATATATCTCTTCATCCAAATCACCATGAAGAAAGGTTGTTGTAATATCAAGCTGCTCCAAATGCAAATCTTCAGTAGCCACAATACTTAAAACAATATAGATAGAATTCATTTCAACAAAAGGAGATAATATCTCATCAAAATCAATGCCCTTTTTTTGTGCAAATCCTTTTACCACTAACCTAGCTTTAAATATTTTCTTACCTCCATCCTCTTCTTTCAACTTGTAAACCCATTTATTCTATAAAACCTTTTTACCTGTAGGCAACTTGCATAAATCCTAAGTCTTATTTTTTAGCAAAGTGTCCATTTCTTCTTTCATTACAAACTTCCACTGAATCTTAGTATTTTCCTGTACAACTTCATCATAACATTCAGGTTCACTAGCATTAGTAAGTAAAATAGAATATAAAGAAGGAAAAAAATCTTTCTGGAGGTCTACTTAACCTTGTTGACCATCTGACATCATCTTTTGAAGTATCATCCAGCTGCTAAAAATATAAGGTAGGCAAGGTTACTGAGAGGGGAGGAGTGAATTAGGAACCAATAAAGCTTTATCTCACTTCACCAATGAATCCTTCATATAATATTCTAATCTAATTGCATGTATGAAAGAATGAAAGCAAATAAACATTCATAACAATTTGACAAAAGATATGGTGACCCATAAACCTTCTAATTATAAAGTAAAACTGGGGTGGGGATGATACCCACAAGATTTAGTACTACATCATAAATTTAACCTATTAAGGATTACAATTGACCACTTCTGGTGATCTATCCAATTAGGAGCAATAAGGAATGTGAGGTCCACCTTGTCAAAGGATTCACAAACATACAATGAAGTATGCACTTGGTTAGGAGATTTAGCACAAGACTGTTAAGTCTACCTTGTTAAAGGATTTGACTAAGGTACCTGTTAGGATGAACCAGTGGCTGATCTCTAATCTACAACTCTGATTTTCTAGTTAAGATTCCTTGTATTACAATGATCACTTGACTGTAACAAATAAATCTTTTTTGTCCCTTATACTGCTTGTAGCCTTCTCCAATTCACACTTGTGCTTATCATATATTCTTCACATATATCTCTATTTGGATATAACATAATGCATTACATATATACCAATCCAAATCATAACTTATTGGAGTGAGCTAAAATACCAATTTCATCATAATCCACAAAGTTAGCCCAAATGATGTAACTCGAGTTTTGAAGACAAACTCGATGATGTTTTGATACATGACAAACATTGTCAATGCTTGACAATCTTTGGCACTCAGTTGAACTTGAAGCTTGGTCCATACTAATCACTTCAAGGTAGCTTGAACTTGGTCAACACCGTGTGACTTAGTAAACTCTGAGAAGCTCGGTAGCAACTAGATCACTTGGTTGACACTACATGACTTAGTCAACATTAGATCCACTTCGTTAATCTTGTGAGCTTAGTAGATAATTTTGGACTTGGTTAACACTGTAGAGCTTAGTTAACTCTACGATCTTCTTCACTTCTGCTGACTAGCTTGGTAGCCTCTTCTATGCTCAGTTTGTAATGAACTTTGCATCTAAAGCTCGGTAAACACTGTGTAGCTCAACAAACACTGCAAACTGACTCAAGTGCTTGGCAAACACTATATTCTGAATACTTAGCTCGAGAACAATTGAATCACTTGGTTAACACTACAAATTGAATGATAAGCTCGGTAGCAACTATAGAGCTTGGTAGCAATGTAGCCAATTGACTAAGTGTTGAGTAATTGATAGACAAATTGACCTTTATTTCAACACCAACACTACATAGTCATTTTCTTTCTTCTGATATTATTGCAGCAGATCTTTGCACAACATTTTCTCATTGAATATGACAACCCTACTTCTTATAATTTTACAATTTTCAAAATCCAAAAGTCTATAACCAAATTCATCAATGTCATATCCAACAAATATACATTTATTTGACTTAGCTTCTAGCTTGGTTCTATTTTTAGAATCTATATGTGAAAATGTTTCACAACCAAAGGTTCTGAGAAAAGAATAACTCACCTTCTTACTAGACCATGCTTCCTCTAGAATACCATAGCCCAAAGGAGTAGAGGGACCTCTATTAATCAAATATACAACTGTATTGACAACCTCTTCCCACATGTTTAAGGGCAGCCCAACATGCAACCTCATGCTCCTTACATGCTCCACTATTGTCTTGTTCACGCGTTTAGCCACTCTGTTTTCCTGTGGAGTCCTTGGTATAGTTTTCTATCTATGAATACCATAATAAGAATAATAATCTTAAAATTCTTTGCTGTAGTACTCACTACCATTATTAGATTTGAGATATTTTAGCCTTTACCAGTCTCATTCTCATCCAAGCATTTCCATTTCTTAAAAGTTTGAAATACATCATATTTTTGTCTAAGGAAAGAAACCCATACTTTTCTAGTTGCATCATCAATAAATGTAACATAATAATGAGAGCCACAAAGGGAAGATACCTAAGCTGGTCCCATACATCAATATGCACAAGCTCTAATTTCTCATTTTTATTTCTCTTCCCAATCTTCACAAAACTCACTCTCTTTTGTTTTACATACACATAAACTTTCATAGAAATACATATTAATACATTTCAAACTTGGTAAAATTTT
This sequence comes from Cupressus sempervirens, assembly GCA_028749045.1. Taxonomy (NCBI): domain Eukaryota; kingdom Viridiplantae; phylum Streptophyta; class Pinopsida; order Cupressales; family Cupressaceae; genus Cupressus; species Cupressus sempervirens. The sequence goes on along the minus strand of CM053785.1, from coordinate 466,594,891 downwards.
CTTTGAATGAAGTAGTTTCATACCTTTCTCACTCATGTGCCCAAGTTTGTAGTGTCATAGCGATGTATCAGAATCTACAACACATGTTGGTTCTCTTTGCTCAACTACAACAATTATTCCCAAACATTCATTTTCATTCTAGAGTAGGGAAAGGGTGATGGGGGGGTTAGGTTCTATAGCTAGTCTAGTCTAGTTTAGTCTAGTTTAGCCCCACCAAGTAGCCTTGCAGGTTGGGGGGGGGGGGGCTGTACAAAGATATAAGGTACCTACTTTCACACCTTTTGTTACTATAATGGAACCTTTTCAAACCTTCCAATTTTTATCATTAAAAGTAAGTACACAACCCTCATCACTAAGTTATCTTGCTGAAATTAAATTCCTACTCAATCTTGGAACATATCTAACCTCATGTAGTAACCTATGATTCCCATTCTGCAACTTAATCTAAACTTTTCCCTTTCTAAAAATCTAATAGGGTTCATTATCCCCCAAATAAACAAGGCCAAAATCCCCTTGGACATAATCAATAAAATAATCTCTATGGGGTGTAGCATGAAATGTAGCACCAAAATATAAAACTCATGAATCATCAACACTTTCTAAAGAAAGAAGCAAAGCATCCTCTTCAGATTTGTTACTTACCACATTTTCCTCCTTGTTCCCTTTTGGTTTATCTCCTTTATTTTTCTTTCGAGTCCAACAATCTTTCTTCTTAAGCCCTAATTTTTCATAGTATCAACGATCTCTCTATCCTCTAGATTGAGACCTCTTTCCCTCTGAATTTTCTCTTGATTTCCCAAGATTTTCAGAATTATTTCCTTTCTCAGTCATTTTGCCTCTACATTGTGCATTCAAAGAAATTCCTTATGTAGATCCACCTAAGTTTTTCCTATGAGTTTTCTCACTCAAAATAATGCTAATCACATTATCAATTTTTACGGTGTTAGATCCAGAAATAGAATTACTCTTGGTCATTACCAAAGCATTCCAACTTTCTGGAAAAGAACACAAAATCAAGAGAGCCCTAATTTCTTCATCAAAATTTAGATTCACATAAGATAACTGGCTAGTAACAATATTAAATCCATTTAAATGATCTTCAATAGATACACCTTCTGCCGTCTTCATATTAAATAAATGCTTCATTGGAAATACCTTGTTTGAAGCGAAGGGCTTTTCATATAGTTTCGCTAGGGTTTGTATCAAGTCTTCCATCATGTTCATTTTTTTAATGTTAAATGTCGCTGATGGTTCCAAGCATAATTGAATACTTCCAAGTGCCTTTCTATCTAAAATCTTCCAATCATCATCTATCATAGTTCCCTTCTTGGTTTCTCCTTCTAATGGCTTCCATAAGTCCTTCAAATAAAGATAGTCCTCCATTTGCATCTTCTATAACTGAAAGTTCTACCCATTAAACTTTTTAACCTTCAACTTACCCTTGTCTGCCATTACTTCCACTCAACCATGAGATCTTCCTTCAAAGGATAACTAAATAAAATAAAATAAATGATGATAGTCAGGCTAAAAAAAATGATGACAATTTGGTTCTGATACCATTATTTAGGATTAACCACAGACAAAAATAATAGTTACATGCAAATATAACCAACATTAAAAAATAATAGATCATACAAAAAAGAACACAAGGCACAAATATTTAATGTGGTTCACCCAATCCCTAGTTTACGTCCACCAACAACAAGTCCAATATTATTATTACCCAATGATTACAACCTCCAATCCCTTACAACTCAATACCACTGCAAGAAGCTACAATATCACCATAGATTATGAAATCCTGAACCCTAAGCCATTTTATACAAGCATTTTCCTCTTGATCCCATCTTGGGGGCATTCCCCCCAAACCCTCATAGAAATAATCTGGGGGAAAACCATGTTGAATAAACCTCAGAGTTTAATTAGGCTCCACATCACAATATTTTATTGTCTCCACATCATTCCTATCTGCAAACTCATCAATTCTTACATTTTCATTTTCAATCATTTTTTCAGTTACTTTGTTCAAAAATTTGTAAGCCTCACTCTTAGTAGAATAACGAAGGAAAATACCTTTATCACCCTTAGAATCAAATTTTTCATTTCTTTAATCTTTATGAATGTAACTACTCCCAAATATCTTGAAATAAGTCACATTAGTTGTATGACCATACTAGAGTTCATAAGGTGTTTTGTTTGTTCCTTTCTTCATTTGATCTTGGTTGACTACATTGCTACTGGCTTCTCTCCAAAATATTTGAGCAATTCCCTTTTTAATTAGCCATGTCCTTGCACAATTCACAATTGATCTGTTCCTTCTCTTAGTAATCTCATTCTATTGTGGAGTCATAGGTGTTGATAATTGTCTCTTAATTTCATACTCAATACAAAGGTTGGTGAATTCAACAAGCATTAGTTCACCAACTCTATCAGATCTCAAATATTTTAGTTGTTTACCAGTTTCTTTTTCAACTCTAGCTTTATACCAATTTGACATATCAATATCATGTGAATTTAATTGACATAAATATAAAAGTCTATTGGAATTAATCAGGAGAGATGTGATGGTGAGAGGGGGGTGGGGATGAATTAGTATCCTCTATAACTTTTATCCTTAAATAGATTTATAATATTTTCTTTTCCTTCTATAATGTGGTAATCACTAATCTTTTATCACAATACTTTGTAAATGGAAGTAACTAAAATAATTCATCATTCACCAACTGTAAACACAGCTCATAAAACATAACACATAACACAATTATCTGGTATCACATAAACCCTTAGGTAGAGGGAAAATTGTGCTAGGGATGGTACCCACAAATCCATCACTATTGTAATGATAGAGTGCTTGGTTAGGGCTATAATATTTTGTCACTTCTGATGACTTACTCAGTTAGGAGTATACAATAAAACCTTCAAGTATCTACCTTTAACAAAGATTTTAGAACACTCTTCAAGTGTGTCCTCAGTTAAGAGATTTACATACAAGACTGTTAAGTCCGCCTTTTTCAAGGATTTAAAAAATCACTACAGTGATTAGAAAGTAACAACTACTAATATTTATAGTAGTAGCTTACTTTTCTTGATTAGATCCCTCTTCTTCTCTCTAGTTATCACCTTCTATAAAGATACTCTCTATATTGTCTTTATCTTTGATTTTTGACCTTTGCTTCGACATTTGATCTTTCTTTCTCACTTCAATACCTTACTTGCGAGTAGTAAACACCTCTCCATCTCCTTAACAACAATAACAAAAACAAAAACCTTAAAACTATACATCACATGTCCTTTTATAGTTTTCTTTTTCGTTTTTGTTGACTAACCTAATTAGGGTTTTGGAACTTTCTAGAATTATTCTTTGATGGTAATCAATGGTTATAATTTATCAAAATTAGGATATTATTAGTTCTAAAATCTTTAAATGCAAAATCTCCTTCCTGCTCAAATGATAATGCCCATTTAGAAAGTTTTTCTGGTTCAGTATTACCTGTTTTGTAAATGTGGGAAATCTTGTAGTTATCCAATTGTTTTAAAAATTCCCTAGATGTCATTATAATCATATGTAGATTCCAAGTTGTAATTATATCACTTTTCATTGTTCTTGTGATTGGCATTGAATCACATTCCAAATGAATATTATAGAAACCTAAATCCATGCCAACTCTAACCATTATTAGGAAAGCCATACTTTTAGCCACATTATTAGAACCATCTAATAATTACAAAGATCCAATAGCAAGAGTGTTCCCCATGTTCTCTCTAAATATAAAACCTATAATAGAAGTGTCATCAATTTTCATAGAAGCCTTTTCAAAGTTTTCCTTTATCCAACATTGGTTAGGTTTTGACCACTCCACCTTGGTTCCATCAATTTTCTTCAAACCAAATCCACCATTACTATTGTCCCTATACTTTAGACTCAACCAAGTTGATTGGCACACTTGATCCCATTTATTAAATGGAAAAGAAGGTAGAGTATTCATGGTAGAAACATTAATAGTTTCCTCAATTTCATGATCAATTCAAAAAGAATCCTTTCTAATGGCTCCTCCTTACCCTAAAAATTGTGCCTATTATGTTCCTTCCATAGTTCCTAAATAATAATCGGGGGAAAATGCACCAAATACAAGAAAGATTAACGAGACATTCTATAAGGTCAATCAAAGAAAAGGTCATTTTGTTGGACATACAAGACCCATTGGTATAGAGATTGAAAACTTGTGATTATATGACTTAGTATAGAAAGGTATTGTCATTGATTGGCAATCAGTAAATAGAGGAAGTTATGGGCATATAGTCTTACAATAAATTATGAAAGAGAAGAGGATAAAGAAACACTAACATATAGGAAATATGTTAAGTCACAGACAATATGGTGAGTCATCATTGATGTTGCATAATAGTGAGATACACATGACAAGTTGATGTGACAAACATTCTATCAAAATAACAAAAAGATGAAAGGATTGATGCTAGTTTTAGGCTCATAGAGGGGCTATAAATCCTACCATCCTAGACCCTATTAGTAGGAGTCATGGGTTTTATATGAACAACCTAGATATGAGACTCACAATTTGAATGCATGGAGTTTGGGCGACATGTTTTTAGGGTTCTAGAACCCAAAAGATGGAGAACACATATAAGTTTGGAATTTCTTTATTGACGTTATTGTTGTTAGAGTTGTTGTACTTGTTGTCAGTATTGTTGTAAGGAAAGCTAAGTTGAATAAATAAGACAACAAGAGATTCAAGACATTGTAGACTAGTGACTACATACAAAGAAAAGTAGAAAGAAGAAAGGGTGATATTGTAGCTATCATAGGGAAAGCCAAGATAGCGAGTGAAGATCAAGATATCGTCAAGTTTAACACAAGAGATCTATAAGGCAAGGTGTTTCATTTATTTAGATAAACTCTTTTCACTACTTTCTTACTATTGTAATCATTTGTAAGCTCTTAATCAACATGTTTTAGTAGTAAGCATATTGCAAACCCTCTAACCTTGAGTATGTCTAAGAAGGTGTGTTGTAAATCCTTTAACAAGGTATCTTTAAAAGGATTTTTCGATCCTAAAAACAATCTATCATTTGTATTCTTAGAAAGAATAATTGTAGTCTCTAACTGGGCAACCTTTTATCAGCAGTAAAAGGCTAGTGGATATATTTCTCAATAATGTTTTTCATCCTCTCATTAAGGGTTTCCATGTATGAAACTCATGTTTCATTCATGTATGCATTTCTATGTGAGTTCGTATGATTATATCTTACTACTTTCATCATTGTACTTTTGATAAAGGAACTAGTAGTTAAAATATTTAGTAATGACTCAATACACTAGTTCAAGATTTCATACTGATTCACCCCCTCTCATTATTGGTTGGGACCAACAATTGGTATTAGAGCATAAACACTAGAACTAACAAGCTTGAAATCTTAAGGAAAGATATAATGGTAGCTTTTAGACTTTAGAAGTAGTTTTATGATTCACTCAACACCATTGAAGATTTAAAGGACAAATTAAGGGTTTTCTTATCAAAGAGAAAGAAACTCATGAAAAAACTTAACAAGAGTCATGAACTCATTGAAAAAATTGAGGAAAAAAGTAGATTAGATGAATCTTCAAAGAAGAAATAACTGGTCTCATGGATGTTAATGAGAAGATGAGAAAAACTATTGTACAACTAAAGAAAGAACAAGAAAAAACTACAAGAAGATTGAGTCAAGCTCAAGATGAGAAAGGTAATGCTATTCTAGATAGAGAAAAAGTTGAGGATGCACTAAGATAAGGACTAGAAGCCAAGAGAGTGACTAAGGAAGATGCAAGACAAAAGGATGAACAAATCCACAAGATAACTAAAGAGTTGAATAACTGACCAAATTATCAACAATGGGTCTATAATCCTTAAAAGGATCTTCTAATACATCTATTGTGATATCGGTGTTGTCAATATTTATTGTGTTTATGAAAATTGTGATCTATGGTATCTCTGAAGTTGTTACCTCAAATGCTTGATTGACCTCTACATCTTTCATCACAATATCTTTGTTTGCCTCTATTGTAGCTGTAATAAGAATAGAAGTTTCTCCCCCTAACTTCATACATTCCTCTTCTTTTCTAGTTTTAGGCATGTTAGACATTATTTTTTCTTCTAAAGTCTTTTACGAAGTCTCAGATGACCTTGTTAGTTCTATTGTAGATGGAGGTTTTACGTCTTCATTTTCTACCTCATCAATATAGGCTCTTCTTACTGGTTCACTAAGAAGTGGGTCAATAAGATTCTCTAATTCCTTAAAAAATTCTCCTCTATGTCCTCCTATAATTCTTATAATTCTCATCTTGTCTCACACATGGGGATTCAATAAATGCCTTACTCTTTCCAGTTGTGCATTGTTTTTCACATTGTAGAATTTTCTTACAAGATATTCTCTCAATGTCTCTTCTTCTTCCTTTAACCTTAACCTCTCCTTATTTAGTATACTATATTACTATGTATTGTAAGAAGTAGTTTCTTAAATTTTATCATATATTAAATCATTGTCACATTCAAATTTCTCTGCTCATACAGGGATATATGTCATAGAATTTTCTTTAACTTCTTAAGATTTTCAATTTTGAGCTTCCATGAAGACTTTGTCTTACGGCTTCCTTCTTCCTCAGTAATGTCAATAGGTTTCTCTTTCTCTACTTCATCTTTCTCAATTTCAGTCTCTTTCTTTTTCTTCTTACCCATATGTGTAACTGTAGTTGTTTGCCTCTTTCCTGGACCTATGACAAGTTCTTTCATTCTCTTGTATTTTGGAGGTTCTATTTGCTCCTAGTTTACTTCAATTAACATCATGGATATTGTTGTACTTCTAGGTATAGATGGTTGAACTTTTATTATGCCAACATCTTCTTCTTCCATAGGTTGAGTTGGTGATGATGGAATAAATTTTTGTATTGGTGCAACTATTGTATATGGTGCAATGGGTGACTACACAAATGAAACTGCAACGATGACTCTCATAGAAGATCCACTTTCAATTTCTAATGGCTTGGAAATCAAGATATTTGACTACTCACTTGCTTTCAATTTTCTAGCTATGCCCATAGCTTCTCTAAATTCTTGTTTATTCATACTGTTAGATTAGGTGAAAAACTAATATCCCAAGAACACCTGCATGCATAAACCTGTCACATGGATGAAGCAAAGAACAGAGGCAAGGAAAAATCATGGAGGCCAAAAATCCAGATCCATCTTATGGACATGCAAAGAGAAATATATCATATAATCCAATAAGTGAATGAATAAAATACAAAGAGGTGAATCCTTATAAAGGAATCACGAAACCCAAAAAGGGAAACTAAATCCTAAAAAAGCTAGGGTTGCACAATATAATTAATAAAATATTAATTATATGCACCTACAAGATAGCTTAAGCAAACTAGAGTAATAGGCAACTTAATTAATTAAATCAAAGTGATTTAATTAATAAGTGCAAACAAATAATTACTCTAACACATACTAGATTCTTTAAGCATTTCACTTATCTTTTTGTCCAATTTTTTCTTAATATCCTTATAGTATAATTTATTGTCCACTTCCCTAATGTTTTCTTCATAGGTGCTCCATCTAGGACACTCTTCATCCTTTTCATATTTAAGAATTATCTTTACATAACCCTTAATTAACTCTTCTATCATCTCATATCCCATAGGATTAATGAATTCAACTCTTGGCTTCATTGCTTCTATACAAGTCACATCTATCTCAACCATAAAAGATATCCCATCCTTGTATTTTTATACTATGGCTAATTAATTCCATTGTTCACTTATTAGATTTCCATTCGTAATTAGACATACTAGGAAATTTCTTTATCGCTTGAAAGAAAAATTGTCAACAAAGACTCAAATCTGAGTACTATGTTTTTAGTTTTCTTAATTCTATCTATGTTGTCTACTAACTACTACCTAAGAATCTTACACATGTTAACTCTTTCTCTTCCTAAAATCATCATGAAAGTTGCATGGATAAATCCAATAGGTACATAATTTATTCTTATGGTGTAGTTCATTTTGTAGCCAATTCTCTTGCTAATCAACCTCACATTAACTTGTTTTATTTTATCTACCTTCATGTTTCTTCCATCATAAATTGATCTAGTATTAATTTTAACCAATTTCTTAACATTCTTCTCATTAATGAGGATACTACCTTCATTACTTAATCTAGTCAACTTATGAATCATATTATTGTCAATCATTACTAGAATTTCTCCTACCCTGAATATATCCTCAGGAATTCAACCCATAATTATCTATGTCCAATACTCATGTTAGTCAAATTCCTCAAAGAATATATTCTTGGTAATTTTTAGGTTTTCGAAATACTCAAACCCTTGTTTGAAAGTTAGGTCATTTATGTACACTAGCTTCATGTCATTATGAATGCCATCATCTCCAATTGTCTCAAACTTGCAGTGAATATATGAGCGAATATCCTCTACGTGCAAAACTCTACTGGGTACTTGTGAAAATGCACCTAATGGATCATCTTCAAGTGAAATGTATAGGTGCTTCTTGAACTTATACCTAGGTCTCTCACTTATGTGACAAACAATTAGTGTTGACGTTCTTTCGAATTTAAAATTCTAAATTATGACTACACAAGTGATAAATACCTTTGAATTTGTAAACCTAAGGATCATTGAATTCTCTTTCAATTCTACTTCAAAAAACTTCAATTCTATTAAAATTTACTTCTTTATGCCCCTTAACTCTTTGCACAAAACAAATGGGTACTTAAAATCCAATTTTAGCCTTTAAATCCTTTCAAATTTACTTTTGCATTAATGATACAAGTACACAAGCTTCAAAAAGTTGGCTTATTAATTAGAGAACTTGTTTACTTTTGTGCACTCACATATGAACTCAGAATCTTATGCACTCTTGGGTTTAGCTTCCTTTCATCCATATCTACCTCATATTAACTGTGCAAACCTTGATTCAATCATACATGGGTTAAATAATTTTCTGATGCTAATCCCCTTTTATCTTCATGAAATAATTTTCTCAAATAGATAGGGATTTATCAACAAAAAATACTAACTTCAACTAGTTTCCAAGTGTGTCAATTATATTCCTCTTTACCCAAACTTGTGTGCTTGTTGGAGTCTTAGATTTAACAAATATTTCATTGAAGTTTTCTACATGTTCTTTCACATTTTACTTTGTGACTGTCATTGATATTCTCATTCCTTGTAACATTGTTGTTTTCATTCCTTCTATAGTTCATGTTTTTAGGTCTTCTATTTTGTGTTCTCATGTTCATTCTAAAAAATATTTCTATATGTCCCAAATTTTTGCAAATCTTACTTATTATCATATTGTTTCCATATCTAGGTCCTAATTGACTGATATGTAATCTTTAATCTCTAGCAATATGTCCAAATTTATTGCACTTATAACACATTACTCCATTCCTTATGATATTATTTACACCAATAGGTCTACTAGCTATAGGGTTAGTACCTTTATATATATTATTATTAAATCTAGGTCTTCTACATTCACTAGCTCTATGTCCATAAGTATGAAAATTTAACAATAAACAGAAATAGGATTAGTATACTTACCTATATAGTCCTTCTTCATGTGACCAAATTCATTGCATGCATAAAATTTTCCAGTAAATTTCCTTCTTTCTCATTTAGATGGTTCAAATTGTTTAGGTACATCTTCATATTGATTTGACTCAACCTTGTTTAGATCTTCTTGTTGTTGTTCAAGTTATGGATCACAAGATCTAGTTCTTTAGATCTCTTTGACAATTCTCCTTCATAGTACCCAATATGATATTGTGTCATGATCTTCTCATTAATGTTTTCACTACTTTAATACAACTTCTCAAGATATTATTTTTTTTGTGTAAGCTCTCCTTTCACAATAGCATTGTACTTCTCAAGTTTTGCATATTGTGGCTTTGACGATTCAAGTTCTGATGTCACCTTGGTAAGTTTAGATTTCAGATCTTCATTCTCATATCTTAGATATGATTCAATTTTCTTTTCATTATTCTTCAAACTCAACTTTAGATTTTTAATCTCTAACCCATGCTTCAAGATCTCTTTCTCTTTCTTAAGCCTTGAGACTTCATCATTATCCTTGATCTAATCATTAGACTCTTTCTTGGATCTGATATATTCAATTTTGTCTTTCAACTTTTGAATCTGGTCTTTTGCATTTTCATATTTATCCTTAAGAATATCTCTTTCCTCTGTGATTACATCAAGTTTCTCAAGAGCTTCTTCTAGGTTCTTATATAATTGATATGTATCCATAGCGATCTTACTCAAGTTGTTAGGCTTTTTATGAGTAATTGTGCCTTGATACATAACACAATGCAACTCATAACACCATTATTTGTTAACTAGGGAAACCTTGGCTAAGAGAAAACCTTAGTGGGGATGGTACCCACAACGTGATCCACTAATCAAAAGTATCTTGTGAAAGATATTGACCCTGTCATGAGTCTATTACATTTGTCTAGCATCTTGGTCCTTGTTAGAGGACTAGACCTTTTTAGAAGCCTCAACCATGTTAGGTATTGTTACTACAATTACAAAATGTATGCAAGTTGGGCCCATTTCCCGAATATGCAATATAAAATAATATTTTGTACACAAAAGGTATAGATACAAAAACCTCTTTCTAATGTTGATATCTTCAATACCTAATTTGACCTTTGTATATCATTTTGAAATATTCCCATATACTACTTCTCTCTTCTCTTAACATCAAATTCACATCATAAAACAATAACATCTCAATGTCATAGACATCGCACAACTTTGCATCTAAAGTTGTGTCCTTTGTACCAAGTAAAACTCTTGTGTTGGCCTTCATGTCTTCACATGTGTCCAAAAACACAAAATAATACTTTTCTCACTTAGGGTTAACATACAAAATGTCATCACTATTTGGTTAAGTAATTTTTTTGGTAAATAAAACAATTCCTTAACTTAAAATACATCTTTCTTTGTCTCTGACTTGTTCTTACTATGCATACTTGCAATCACTAAATCCTTCATATCTATGTTTGTATTGCTCATCAAGGCTTAGGCTCTCGCATGCAAGATCATTATAGCCTTTTCTTGGTTCCCTCAACTTTGCACATTCCAATTTCTAGTTTATTAACTTTGCAACCCAAAATTGTGTCTATGCTAACAATTAAACTCTGTGATACTTAAACAATTTTATAAGTCTTCAACCCAAAACTCTATCTCCAAGATATGCTAACTTTATATAAGCACTATTTTTCCATAAATGATAACCTCAATGCATTTTCATAATCTCCTCTTAGCCAACTTGAAAAAAACAACATTCCCTAATTTAACATATCTAGCATCACATTCCTCAAGTTTATTAAACTTACTAATGTCTCTAGTTATGGAATGTGAACATTCATTATTAATGATCCATGTGTCATTCTTAGTAACATGTGAAATAAGAGATTTATCATCCTCATACCTTTACTCATTTTGTTCATCTTTAACAACATACACCACTTCTATTCCATCTTTCTCATCTTTAGTGTTTGACTCTGTGTACTCTTCCTCAACAATTTAACATGATTTATTACCTTGTCTTTGTAGTCTTTTTTCTTTATGTATTTGTGATCCTTCTTCTCATTTTTGTCACTCCTACTCTTGTTAGGACATCTTGCAACAATATGACCTACTTCATTGCATTTAAAACATATCAAAGGTAATTCACCTTTACCTCTTAGTAACCTCCTTGCAAGAAATGCCTCAAATTCATCCATATCATCTTCTAATTCTAACTCACTTTCATCTTTACTTCTCTTTTCTTTTTTTGAACTGCCAATGTCCAGTGAAGTCTTGAAGAATTCCCAAGTATAGTCACAATATTATCAAAATTACTTAATTCAAATGTAGCCAAATGACCAACCAAGCCATCAAGAGTAAGAACATAACTAGGCATAGCTTTGACTTCCTAAATTATAAATAATTTTATAGCATAGATAGGTAAAAGAACTCTGAGGACCTTACTTGAAACTTTAATATCACCGATGATTCCTCCAGTAGCTTTGATTGCACTCACAACTTCCTTAAATTGGTTCACATACCACACATCATTTTCACCTTCTTTCATTCTCATATCATCATATTTGCCTCTCATAATTTCTTCTCTTTCTCTTAGTACATTCTCATCTCTACCATGTACAAGTAATAAATTGTGCAACATTTCTTTAGCATTAGTACAATTCTCAGTATCATCAAACTTGACATCATTCAGAGCATAAACAATCTCAATCACCAAATTATTATGATCTTTATTTTGTGTCATCTCTTCCACATTCATGGGAGGGGTAGGAGCAACATATGCATTATCTAGCTAGTGTGTAGCATTGGCTCAAATTCTAGATCAATGTTGTGTCATCATGTTTTTCCATTATCAACTCTCCTTGTTCAACTTTGATACCTCTCTCTTGTACATTTTTGGATCTTTAGCTCAAGTCCCTTCAAACTTTTCCCTTCAAGCACTTAGTTTTGATACCAATTGTTAGATAACTAAGAAGGGGAGATTAATTATATCCAGTTATCCTCAAAGGCTTTAAAATAATTTAGTACCAATTTAAACTTTTTAAACATTCACATCAATTTCTTAGTAACTACATTCAACTTCTCAAATCAAACTTATAACAACTTTACTTCAAATTGTTACCTCACTATTTTTTCCTTATATAGATCAATCACTTAGCATATACCAAGTTGCAACATTAAATAATTAACATGAATATAAACTTTTCAATAGATAATAATTCACATATTTGACATAGATATTTAACATGGAAACCCTGTGAAGGGAAAACCCACCTAGGAACCAGTAACCCAAATATTTCACTCTTCTAAACTAATCTCTATTAGGATACAACTTTGTTAAAGGTTACATGCACATTTTTAGTGTGACCTAATTAGAGGATTTTAATCAAAGATCATCTAGACCTTATCACTCCTTCAAATTTCTAAAGAGTAGCCTACTCTAAAGGAATTACAAACATCACTAATCAATGCTACCACAAAGGATTTCAAAGACTTGTTAAGTCCACTCAGTTAAGAGATCTTATCTCCTACAATGGTAAGAAACAAACAGTCAAGTGTTCTTCTAGGTTTAGCACTACCTTGCTTTTTTAGATCTCTAATTTACTTTGTCTCTTCCTTTTGATTTCTTACTGGCTAATTCACACAATCACACTATCACTTAACACTTCCTCTTGCTTAATTTTTTCACTTCTATTATGCTTCGTTCACCTTTTTTCTTCTTCTTCTTGTTCCTTATTCACTTCACATAATCAATAACAATCAGATTATCATTAACAACTAATCACCAACCAAAAATAGTTACACCTTGAATTTTGTGCTCATCTCTATTATGTTAAAACTCCTTCATTAGATCTTCATTACATTTTTCTAGTCATAGATCTCATAACTAACTTTTTCTTTATCCTTTAAACTTATCTAACGTTCTTAATTTTAATGAGATGTCACCATAAATCAATCTATTCTTAACTTGTTCTTTTTGTTCAAGCTTAGTCAACACTACAACTTTACTTATGTAATACATTACTTGGTTAACACTAAACTTTAACTCTTCTTTGCCAAGAACTCAATGATGTACATCTTAAGTTGGAAGCACTCCAATTTAATAAAGGTTTAGAACCTATTCAATGAGATGTCATCAATCTCCCTCTCTCTTCTCTCTCTTCTTGCCTTTTCCATCCTTTCCCCTAGGTGGAATTACAGTAAAACCTAATAGATCCTCTTTAAAGCTCCTATTTTCATTGTATTAACTCAAGGTAGGATCTATTTCCCCTAGGTTATTTCATTTCATCCATTATTTTTCTTAGAATCTATTATTGGCACTAAAATAGGGTTTCCTTGGAGTGTGGACATGATTTCTAGATTCTAGAACCTGCTTTGGGGTCCTAGGATTGTTCTTGGGGTTTGTGCACATGGTAATTAGGGGTGCAATGTACCCTTGACACTTTAGGGACACCCTATACTACTAATGGACCAGTTAGAGGTGTAGTACAACCTTATTGAGGCCTTATTATTTTCTATTTCTTCGAATCCCATGTCTACTTAGTTTTAGGGTGCAAACATTTAGGTAGGTTGGCCTGCAGGAGTAAGCTATTCCAAGCCCTTTATAAACCCTTTCATTTTCTCTATTTTTTATATCTCATCTTCAAGCGTTCAAGTTCTTATGCTCAAGAATTCAAGCTCTGAAGTTCTTTTCAAGTGTTCAAGGCATTCAAGCTATCTCTCCAAATGAAGATTAAGGATTCATGAATTCAAGCTATTGAAGGAGTTTATGCAATATCTAACACTTTGACATTCAAGATCTCCCTTCATATATTCAAGATTCTTTGTTGCATATTCTACATCCATCCTCTCAAGATGTGCATTCATCTACATGCATTCATAAGGTGGATTTCCGACACATTCATATACAAAAGGTTTTGGTTTCACTTTGATTTCATTTCTAGGGTTTTGAAGTTAATTCAAAGATATTACATCTACATACCTAATTACATTCCAAATTCAAGAGTATATTCAAAGATTTGCATTGCTTCATGTTGCATATATCATTACTACTTGCAAGCATATTTATTTCAATTCAATGTTAATTCCAAACTGGGGTTTGACTGAAGCAAACCCCTTCTTAAACAACAACAAAATTATCATTTATTTTATAGGTTTTGGGTCTTCGATCGACGAATAGGTTGTGTATTTGGGTACCCTTTTCAAATTTCATCAAAACTCTAAATTATAAGTAATGTTGCACACATTTCATTAGGGATGCATTGCATGCCTAATATTCCATTTTGACTTAATTGAGAAGGTCACCCCCAATTTCTCACACAAGCCCTTTTGGAGGTCGTATGATAGTCTATTTTCAGTCTAAATTGCTTGAATCAACCCTTTTGAAGGTCATTTTTAGGATTGTATCTCACAAGGTATTTCATCTTCATCTCTTTCATTTCTATATACTTCATTGAATTTTGGCATAGCTTCATATCTCAACTCTATATCACATATATTATTTCTTAAACCCTCTTACGGTAGAGGTGAGAAGGAGTTAAACCCAAGTTCTTCATCCCTTTTGCATTATGGTTTTGCATTGGTACTTCCTTTTGTATCAATCTAACCTAATCCAAGGGCAAAATCTTGGTCTTCCCCCTTCTAAATGCGTTAGGGTGATTGCTTCATTTCCCCCCAACACATTTTTGTGAACCCAATGCACTCGCATCTCTTGTTTGATTTTGGAGTTATATTATTACAATTTATTGGGTGCTTACCTCCTTTTTGGTGAACCTGACACACTTACATCTCTTATTCAATTTTGGGGTTAGATTTCATTTTAGTGTATCTAGATCTACTTTGTATGCTATTGTGGTATTTAGATCTCCTCCTTTATTTTTTTCATTGCATTTCATATATTTGCATTTTGAAAATACAAAAAGAAAATTATTGTTATCTTTCTTTTCAAGTTTCATTCATGATATTGAAGATGTTCCCTTTCATGAATATGACATAAACTTCTTTTTTTCCTTGCATTGATATCCCCATTCCCCTTTAAAGGGTAATCTTTTAAAAGATGACATTGATTAACCTCTAGTGATTCATGGTGTTCCTATCTTTGATAGTGATACTATTTGGGATGAGCCCTTGAATAGGAATATTGATTACTCTCTCCTTCTTGAAACTTCTTTTAGTCATGATTGTTCAACCTCTAATGTGTGTTTTCTTCCCTCTGTAGATGCTTCTATTATTTGGGATGAACCTTTAGACATGGATATGGATTTCTCTCTTCCTCATGAGGTACCAGTTGTTTCCCAAAACTATAGATTATAAATCCAAGCACTTACCACTTCTTCAATAGGATTCCACAATTAATCTTGGGCTATGAATGAGAATAGTTATTGATTCCCTTTCACTTTAGGCTTTGGTACAACCAAGTGGGTAGACCTTCACCTCAAAAATTGACTACCTAGTTTGAGGTTTTTTTATAGTGAATTTAAGTTTTGAAGTTCTCTAACTGGCAAGGTCTTTGAACTCCAATTAATATGGAGTTAGGTGATAATTTAAAATGAATATTTTGTATAAGATTTTTAACAATGGATGTGAGGTTTGTAAAAAGGAAGTTATATATTTTATGACTTCAAATATAAATCCAATACTCTAATGATACTAGTGTTTTAGCTAATTCAGGCAATAGAATCAACTACAATGAAGATTATAGCGTACAACTTTATAATGTTCTATGCACATAAACTATAAAAAATTTAATAATTAAGATGTGATAGATCAAATATATATACACAATTCTAAACTAGTCTAGATTGCACTTTAACTCCTAAGGTCAAGGAAGCAGACTGGACATAGATTCAGAAACAATTAAATATTTCACAACATCTATGATGATTAAATTTAAAATACCATAGATGGCCTCATCCACTTATCTGACATAAATTGGTTACAGAATTTAAAGATGATTATAAATGACAAATCAAATACAATTTAATTCTCCATTCCTTTAATAAAGATAAACATAGAACATTTTATTATATTATTAAAATAAAATATTTTAATTTACATTACAAAGCCATATTTAAAAACTCATTATTCCTCCTTACAAATAGATGTCAAATACTTCTTCTTATCATTGAATGTGTCTCGTGTTTAATTATTTGGATTCCAACTTTATAGGTAAAATAGGGAACTGATGCGCCCCTTCATGGCAAGACCATTCCCCTTGAAAATAACTCATCGCTTAAATACCACAGCTTCAAAAAAAAACATTGATAATAAGGGTCTGTTTGGTTCTTAGAAGATGAAAGAAATTGGCTTTTTCAAAATTCATATTTGAAAATTTTTGCATTTGTTTCAAAATTTGCAAAATGGAATTAGCATATCGGACTTCCAATTTTGCCTCAAAACTAGGTTTTCCAATTTCCTACTAACAAGTAGGAATTGAAAATCAAAACCTGGTTATGTTTTTTTAAGGAGTGTAAAAACAATAGATTGGACTACTTTTTGAAATTTTCCTTCAACTCCAAGCTTACACATAAAAATCTGTCTTCACACACATCTTCCGAGTGAAACAAACGATTCAAGTAAAATCCAAAAAATTGGAATAAAGATTTACAAAACCTTGATTTGGTTAAACCAAGGTTTGTGGAAATCCCCATTTTTTAAATTCCACAAACCAAATGGACCTTTATTAGTGATAACCAATAACTTCCTTTCCTTTTAAAAAATGTCAATCACAGCTCATAGATTATTATTTTATATCTGGCTATCTAGGAGGTAGGAAACTTAAACAACCATAGAAGAATATCATTATTGAACCACGTTTGACAAAATTGGACACGTTTGAAGAACAGTCATTGGGTGTATTGAATATTTTTGGTTCTTAATGAATATATTGACAGGATTTTATACTTGATAAGGTGGAAGACAATGCATATGTTGTGGAGTAACACTTTCTTTAATCGTTGAACATTAACTGTCATTTCCTGTTCAAGTTGATATTTTTTCTCAACTCGTTCCTTATTGATTGTTATGGTTTAGATTTCTTTGCTAATGGGTATGGTGGGTGAGCCATGTTTATGATTGCAAGTCTGTCTTATATGATCAAGCCTGTTGGAAATATTCAAGATATGACAAGTTACTGAGAGGGGAGGGGTGAATCAGTAACTTCTAAAATTTCAAACAATAAAGCTGTATACTGATATATTCACCATTCATCCAAGTAACCTACTGTAAGCATGAAACAAAATCATTTGCAACACTTGAACACATAGATTTGGTGACCCAAAAACCTTCCAAATAGAAAGTAAAACTGGGGTGGGGATGAAACCCACAAGCTTCATTACTGCAGTATGAAGTTGGCCGGTTAAGGCTTACAATGACTACTTCTGGTGATCTGCCCTGTTAGGAGCACAAAGGATTGCTAGATCCACCTTGTTAGAGGATTTCCAAACATACAATAAAGTATGCACTCTGTTAGGAGATTTACAAAAGACTGTTAAGTCTACCTTGTTAAAGGATTTACAAAAACTGATTCACCTGTTAGAATGAAACAGTGGATCTGATTACAACTGATTGCTGATAAGATCTGCTATGCTCTGATTCACCTTGATGTGATAGATAGAACTTTTCTGCTTCAAAACTCGACCTGCTGAATATCTTCACAATTCAGCCCATATACTTTCGCACGCATGTATTTCTTTCTCACTTTCACACTTTCACACTTTCACATTTCCACTCATTACCATTGCCATAACTGTCCTTGAATGATACAATACATTGCATATATATACCATCCATATAAACAATACATGCAAGGTCGGCTAAACAATACATGCGAGGTCGGCTAAAACAACAAGTGCAAATCTCTATACAAAGTCGGCCCAAGGTAAAAGCTCGGGTTCACTGAACTGACTCGGTGTCCACTGCGTTACTCGGCATTGTCATGCACTCGGTAGAAGTGAAGGCATGATTCATACTAAACACTTCGAGTAGTTCTGAACTCGGTAACCACTGGAGACTCGGTAGAAGAGATGTCACTCGATGAATACTTCTATCTGAACTGTTGCTCGGTGATCAAAGGAAATACTTGATAGAACCTTGTGACTCGGTGATAGTTAGTTTCCTTGATATCCGTCTGAGCTCGGTAAAAATTAATTTCCTTGATAACCTCAGGAGCTCAGTTATCATGAAGTTCTCGGTTACATCTTAGTACATCTTTACTCGGTCAAAACTGATTCCTTTCTTTACCTTGAACACTCGGTAAACACTGGTTGCTTTGTTCACCTTGATCACTCGGTAAACACTGACTTCTTTGTTCACCTTGATTACTCGGTAAACACTGACTTCTTTGTTCAACTTGATTACTCGGTAAATACTGACTTCTTTGTTCACCTTGATTACTCGGTAAACACTGAGAACTAGGTAAAGCTTGGCTTCCGGTGAGAGCTCGGTAAGCATTCAGAATCCAATAAGTGTTGTAACTAATGACAAAAAATGTATCATAATGCCAACAATCTCCCCCTTTGGCATTAGTGACAAAAACACTTATGAGACAAAATTTATCTGACATGCTGATGACTGATTCTGAATATACATAGCTTCATTATATACAACTCCCCCATAGAATAGCTTTGTTATATACAACTCCCCCATAGAATGTACATACATTATTTACATGAGCTGTACATCTCTTCCTTTGTACAATTTTTCTGAAAACACTTATTCACCCATAGTATACATATCCAACAATAATCTCCCCCTTTTTGAAAATAATGCCAAAGAATAAAGAATATATATACTTATATAGAAACACCAAAATGAGAGATGAACTCTGAATGTACCTGGAGAATAAGCTGGAGAGTCTTATCCCAATTCTCTTGCAAAATTTTGCAGGTGGAAAGAGCTATTTGGACTTCAGCCAAAAGTTCAATCACATGATCTGCAATGGAGAAGTTATTATCATGGATTAATGTCTTTGAATGTGCAATATGCTTCTGCATTGAATCCATGATGGGAAGGATCATGTTTTGGATATCTATCAATGTAGATCGGATCCTTGCCTCTTCCTTCAACAGCTCTGCCTGCTTCTCTGACAAAAATTTGATTCTGAGGTGATGAGATGAGCTTGAACTGGGGTCAAGCTTCAAGTTCTGTGCGCTTACCTTCAGATCTTCATCAATTTTATTTAGTTTCTCTCTTATTCCTTTAGTGTATTCGGTAACATCACAAAGTTTAGCAAAAAGAGATGTTACATTATTAAAAGAATTTTCCATATCTACCAAAACTGAGGTTAATGCAACCTGATTTATTGCAATGTTCTGGGCAATGTGCCCTAATACCTTATTATCAAATTTCTTTTCTGCACGCTCAATTAGCTTTTCTTGTCCGGAGGCATCTTCATTGAATTTATTAACTGCCTCTTCCAGTTGAATCAAAATGTGTTGAGAAGTATCAACATCAACACCTATAGCCTCAGTAATTATGTTCCGGGCTTCCTCAATTATCCTATATTCCTTATCCCTTTATGATCTTAACTTCATCTGAGTAGCCTTTTTCTCAATAAGTTGACTAGCATACCTCATTTCTTCAATGGTAGCATTATCAAAGTCAATCTTTGGAATTACTATCTCTATGTCCAAGTCAATGTCTTCAGGAATTTCCTTTCCAGTGATCATAAGTCTTAATGGTTGCTTTTGTTTGACTTCTGAGATGACTGGTTTGACCTTTGGAATAGACACAACAGTAGAGACAGAAGGACTAGCAGTAAAAAATGGGATGTTTGAGGTTTGAGTGCCAATAGAAATATGTACAGGGTCAAAAATTTGAGTGCAGGCCAAAAATGGTGATACACTCGGTGATATAGTATCTGAGCTCACTGTGCCTGAAGTAGATGGCGACAAAATTGTAGAACAAATTTGAGTTGTCAAAATTTGAGAACTTACAGCAATACCAACTGATGATGATGGAGTCGAGGAGGCTAACTTGGTAGATGAAAAGGGGTGCAGCTCGGTAGTCGAAGAGGGATGCAGCTCGGTAGATGAAGTGGTAGTCACTTCCACTGATGATACCTGGAGCTAAGATATGGTAGGTGTAGATGGTAAAACTAGTGTAGATGAACCTGCTGAAGCTGACTCCAACCTTGATGATGTCACAGGTTTGTCTGGGGAGTGAGGAAGGGATGCAATAACTGCTGCTACAATTTTTACCGTATCATCCTCCTTATCTTCCTCTTCAGCTTCTTCCTCTTTGTCTTCTTCCTCCTTTTCTTCCATCATTGCATGAAACTCTCCTGGTGTAACTGTGATGGATGGAGTGCTAACTGATTCATCACTGCTGCTGCCGCTATCATCATCCTTTATTTCTACTGGGTCTACACTGGGATTATGTAGATGATAGATGTTTTTCCACATGTTTGTAGCATCATTTACAACATGCTCTATATCTTTGATCAAAACCAAACAAGTGTGGAATCTGATCATCATTTTACCTTCATAGGTTTTCAATTCAGATTTTACCTCTGCTCCAGTGAGACTAGGCCGAAGATTCTTCAGGGATTGCTCATATATATCTTTTACCGTCTTGGTGGCTAACACCCATCTTGGCTGTACTCTCTCTAGTAGTTCTTTAGAGATATGAGGAGTAATCTGGTTTGGGGAGTATTTCCATTTTCCCATTTTGTTGAGTACCAGTTCCTCAATTTGCATTTTCTCTGCATCAGTCCTTGTCTCAAATCTCAATGCCTTGAAATTTGCAATGCCAGCTCCTTCTTCCAATGTTTTGAGTCTTTGCTCGAATGTAGGTGCAGGTTTGACCAATACAGGTTCCTGAATACCTTTTCTCGTTCTCTGAGTGAATACTGCAGTAGGCTGCTTCTTGGGCTTGGTAATGATTACCTTGCCTTTCTTCTTTGCCGGTTGCTCTTTTTCTGATTCTTTTTCTCCTTCTTCTTCTTCTTCACTTTCTTTATCTTCATCTTTTCCCTTGGTGACCATAAGAGAACTCATTTCAGTTTTCAGTTTGGCCATTTTCCTTTTACCTTTGCTGATGGCCTGTGGAATTTTGATTTCCAGTTCAATTCTGGCCTTTGCTTCATCATAAGTACCAAAAATTCGTTGCCTTGGGTCTACTGGCTCATTTACCAGTGCTTCAATGATATCCCTGGTTTCATCAATATTTACCTCATATGGAAGAGGTTTTACCCATGCAACTCGGGGTCTAACTGCCTGTATGTATACCTTGTCATAGTCAACCATGAAACAGACATCATCCTTATACTCTTCAACAAGTTTTGGAGGTATTCTGAATCTGTTGTTCATCCTTTTCTTGAAATCTTCAAAATAATTGTCCATTACTTTGTCAAAATTCATACCCATATCTACTATGAATTCATTTATTTGATACAAAATTGGAGTATCTTTCCTCCATACAACTGTACCTTTGGATGGAAAGAATTTTTGTATATAGAAAGATAAACAAACTAGCAAAGAACCAAATTTACAAGGGTTTGTCTTTGCAGTCCTTATGCTTTCCATGTTTTTATTGAATTGTTTTAATAGCACATCAGCTAGGTCAAACTCCATATTTTTCTTTACAATTTTATATGCCAAATCTACAGCTTCGCAAGGTACACTATTCAGCCTGCTGGAACTATACAGTTTGTATGCAATAACATAAATACCAAATTTCAGTTCTATATCTAAAACATTGTTGAGTTTTAAACCTCTGCCATCCCATTCGGCTTGGGTTTTCTTCTGTAACTCATCCCATCCTAGGGTTTTGGTGGTTTTGGCTTTGCTGAGCATTGGGAGACCCGTGATTTTGTGAATCATCTTCTTGGTTATCAAAACTGGTTGTTCCAACCACAATTGACCATTATGTACTCGGCTCAAGATATACCTCACCCATTTCACTTGGAAACTTCTTGGCAGATGCGGGATATGGGTTAAGCCTTTGGTTTCCAAATGTTTGAACTCAGGTTTTAGGGTTCCATCCACGCATAACTCAGCTAGGGTGCTATCCATATCTAGTGTCCCTATTTCTTGCACAGTACACTTGAAATGAGTATGAATATCATTGATTAGAAGTACCTTTGGAGGAATCTGTGATTGAGCTCCATGCGGGTCGAGTGATTCAGCGATGGCAGGAACAAGCTTGAACGTCGGTGCCTTCCATTCTGTTCCCTTCACAAGCATTTTGGATCCTTTCTTCGCCTTGCTACTGCTGGTGCTTGCGGAAGCCATTGCTGCTCGGTGAGTAAGAAGATTTCGTAAGAATACTTTGCTGGAAAATTTCTTCAACTCACTTGAATTCACTTGAAAGCCCTCTTCTTGTAAATCTCGAATTCGCGGTGAAAAATGAGGTTGAAATCTGCCCTTTTGATGAAAAATTCGTCATTAATGTTCAGCACGGAGGTAGCTGCGATCAACAGGCTATCATCCACTAGCTCGGCTTAAACTTCGCAACTCAGTGACCAAAAGAAAATAGGTTAATCCGCCCTTAACTCGGTAAGAGAAGAACCAACCATGCTCGGTAAGTGCAACTTGGTGAAAGAAGCCTTATTACACCCGACTGAGCTCGGTAAGGTCATGTACCGACCATGATCCTGATGTATCTGAAATACTGATTTGATCATATTTTCATTCTAGGACTGCTTAGGATATTGCTTGTAGATACAGTCCTGGTCTTATCCTGATGAGTCTTAATTGGAAATGGGAGAGTCACTCACTTCTTGAGTGACCATTCCATCACTTGAATTATCTGGCTCAGTAGACTTTGGAATCCATTGCTGCTTCATTTGTTTCCGAATATTGTCTACTTTGATTTTCTTTTCATCCTCGACTTTCTTTATGTTCATGCAGTTTTTAGATATATGACCAAGTTCTGTACATGTATAACATCTTACAGTGGTATCCCTTTTTCTTAGGTGATGCCTTGCACAGTTTATGCCAGTATGACCATATTCTCCACAATAATGACATCTGCACCAAGTGTTGTAGTCCCAACCAAATATTGCTTTGACAAGTTGTTCAGCTGGATTAAAAGATTTGAATTTGCATTGTGATGCCTTATGACCTTGCTTTTGGCATTTGTGACATTTACCTTCAAATTTTGGTTTCTTTTTGCATTCATTGGCTTTGTGTCCATGCTGATTGCAATTGTAGCACTTTCCATTAAATTTGCCTTTTCCATTGTTCCAACATCCATTAGATGTATGACCTAACTTACCACAGTGGCTGCAAGTAGGTTTTTGATTCTTTTGAGTACCCTGTTTGGAAGATTCGCCTTCTTCCTTGTATCCAAGGCCTGCTTTACCATTTTGTTTATGAAAGTTTTCTTCATTTTGCAGATTCAATTGATCCATGTCTTTTTGAGATTTTACCATTCTCTCATTGACTTGTTTTTCAAAGATTAGATCACTTTGTAAGCTTGCATTGATTTGTCTTTCAGTAATTAAGTCATTTCTCAAAATCTCATTCTCAGATCTTAGATTCATAATTTCTTCATTTGCATTAGATAATTGAGTTACAAGATTTTCAAGTTGAGAGGATTGATTATTCCTTACCTCTAAGTCTTCAGCTGCCTTGTTCCTTTGCTCCAAGATTTCGCATAGCCTGATGGACTGGATTCCTTATTCCCTTTTGAGCTTTCTTACTTCTTCCTACAGAGATCCATTCTTTTCTAAGAGTTCTTTGATTGCTTTGTCAGCTTCATCTCAACTATTTGATGGTGAGAGATCTTCAATCTTTTCTTCAACATACTGATGGTCATTCATTTGCTTTGCAAGTTCTTTTCTTCTTTTCAAGGATTGTGAAAGATGCTCTTTTGCTTCATTGAGTTGAGCCATGGCCATTTTCAGATCTAGCTTTTCATTCTCAATAGTTTTGTCAAGTCTGAATATCTCCATTGTCCTTGATCTTTGCTCAAGTTGTGAAGCTTTTATCTTGAGAACCTTATAGCTCTGATACCAATTGTTGGAAATATTCAAGATATGACAAGTTACTGAGAGGGGAGGGGTGAATCAGTAACTTCTAAAATTTCAAACAATAAAGCCGTATACTGATATATTCACCATTCATCCAAGTAACCTACTGTAAGCATGAAACAAAATCATTTGCAACACTTGAACACACAGATTTGGTGACCCAGAAACCTTCCAAATAGAAAGTAAAACTGGGGTGGGGATGAAACCCACAAGCTTCGTTACTGCAGTATGAAGTTGGCCGGTTAAGGCTTACAATGACCACTTCTGGTGATCTGCCCTGTTAGGAGCACAAAGGATTGCTAGATCCACCTTGTTAGAGGATTTCCAAACATACAATAAAGTATGCACTCTGTTAGGAGATTTACAAAAGACTGTTAAGTCTACCTTGTTAAAGGATTTACAAAAACTAATTCACCTATTAGAATGAAACAGTGGATCTGATTACAACTGATTGCTGATAAGATCCGCTATGCTCTGATTCACCTTGATGTGATAGATAGAACTTTTCTACTTCAAAAATCGACCTGCTAAATATCTTCACAATTCAGCCCATATACTTTCGCACGCATGTATTTCTTTCTCACTTTCACACTTTCACACTTTCACATTTCCACTCATTACCATTGCCATAACTGTCCTTGAATGATACAATACATTGCATATATATACCATCCATATAAACAATACATGCAAGGTCGGCTAAACAATACATGCAAGGTCGACTAAAACAACAAGTGCAAATCTCTATACAAAGTCGGCCCAAGGTAAAAGCTCAGGTTCAGTGAACTGACTCGGTGTCCTTCTGATACTCGGCGTCCACTGCGTTACTTGGCATCGTCATGCACTCGATAGAAGTGAAGGCACGGTTCATACTAAACACTTCGAGTAGTTCTAAACTCGGTAACCACTGGAGACTCGGTAGAAGAGATGTCACTCGGTGAATACTTCTATCTGAACTGTTGCTCGGTGATCAAAGGAAATACTTGATAGAACCTTGTGACTCGGTGATAGTTAGTTTCCTTGATATCTGTCTGAGCTCGGTAAAAATTAATTTCCTTGATAACCTCAGGAGCTCGGTTATCATGAAGTTCTCGGTTACATCTTAGTACATATTTACTCGGTCAAAACTGATTCCTTTCTTTACCTTGAACACTCGGTAAACACTGGTTGCTTTGTTCACCTTGATCACTCGGTAAACACTGACTTCTTTGTTCACCTTGATTACTCGGTAAACACTGACTTCTTTGTTCACCTTGATTACTCGGTAAATACTGACTTCTTTGTTCACCTTGATTACTCGGTAAACACTGAGAACTAGGTAAAGCTTGGCTTCCGGTGAGAGCTCGGTAAGCATTCAGAATCCAATAAGTGTTGTAACTAATGACAAAAAATGTATCATAATGCCAACAAAGCCTTCGTATATTTCCTTCGTATGTTGTGTGTTCAATTTGTGCTTCTTATATTTTGATGCAGCGCTAACCATTTTTCATTCAACATGATTCATGTTTGACATAGCATGCCCAGAATACCATTATTATCTCTCACTTCATATTCTTTCATTGTCATTACAATGATATTCATTTATTATTGCTTGTTCAATAATCATAGATCAGACCAACTTATATCAAATGCTCTACATCCCTTCCCCAAGCAAATTGTTCCTGAATTTTGTTGTTTTAATTATGTTACATGTATAGTGGTGAATGAAAGAGTCCTTGGTGAACACTTGGTCTGAAATAATTTTAGTGCTAAGTTATTTTCCTCCCTTTCTGGATTGCATTAGTATTTGATTTATTTTGCTAAGACTGCAAACCAAACATCTGCTATAAAATACTAAGAAGTTACAGGGAAAAATTGAATCCTAAATCAAATCATCTTAGCTCAAATTATCAAAGAAAAAGTTACAGTGAATTCTATTACGACAAGAACCATTTATTATGAAAGTCTTCTAAGGTTATCTCATGTTGTTCCTAGAATCAAATAATCACTAACCTTCTCTAAGAGCAATTCATTTCATTTTGCACTCTGTCTAAATTGTATACTATTATATATTAAACATATCCATCATATTTGATTGATTTCACTTCTAATAGATTTATCATATATGGAGACTCTAGAGTTCTATAAAAATTTAGAGCTCCATCAGTGCCCCTTGTTGGGGACATATGCTCCTTGTGGGCATAATGAGATCTTAGTTATCTCTAGAGGAGCAGACCAAGCACCCATTCTTAGCATGATGCACAATGAAATCAGATGGCCCCAGGCCCCCCAAAAATGAACTTAGATTATTTCCTCTATCAAACACATAGCTCTGATGTAAGAACTAATCCTAGAACAAGATTTTCAAAGCACACCAAAATGCTAACTGTATTCAGGAGATCCAAAGATCACTTTGGATCTCTTGAATACAATGTCGCCATTCCTATGAACAATATTCATTACTTTATTAATATGGTTTGACTTTTGTTTAGCCTTCAAGAAGTCATCAGGTGCACTATGATCTTTGTTGAATGGAGGATCACTGTGCACTTGATCAATCATACCTACATAAAAATGAGTCTCCTTTGTTTGATTTTCCTTTTCTACATAACCTGCCCCATCTTTAAGATGCTTCTAATTAGAAGTAGTTTTCAAAGATGGCTCACATTTATAAGATATTACTTCCTTTTCATCAAAAGTTTGGTCAGATAGGATACTTAGATGATTTTCAAAACTATCCTCATCATGCCTTGCTAATTTTATTTCATCTTCACATGTTTTGTGTACTTTTGGCTCATAGGAGGAACTAATACATAACTCATATTCTGAATACACCTCTTCACACATACTTTGTGTTTTACTAAATCAAAATTATCATTAGGCCTATTATCATGATGCTAATGGACTTGATTTCATAGAAAGTCCTCCTCAAACAACGGATTTGAGAATATGGTAAACTTGGGAAAATTTTCATCTACTCCTCTTCAAACAATAGATTTATGATCATAGAGAATTCAAGCATACTCTCATGAAAGTTTTCATTTAGATCTTTAGATGTTTTATTAGCAAGACTAAATATCTTAATTGACATTATTCCCTTCATCTAGTACCTCTTGAGAATGCATTGATTCATCAACTTGCTCACCATAGTGAATTGAGTAAAAAATTGGACTATTTCTTTCAACAAGTTTTTGATATTCCAGATCTAACAAGGCTGAAATTTCTTCCATGCCGAGAGAATCCTCTTCTTCATATTTACATTTTCTGACATATATTATTACAAAAGTATCATCAAGGATGGATTCTTCCTCAAACTATCCATAAATTTCTTCTACATTCAAGCCTAAAAGATCAATATGTTCTTGTAGCACTTCAGTGTATCTTTCATCATCTCCATCACCTTCTTCCAATATCTGAAAAAAAAACTTCAAATTGGGGTCATTTGGTGAGGCTCCTAACTCAAAAAAATCTTTATAAATTCCACATATAGGGGCATGAAGTCTAATGGTATCTCATGATAAATGTTTGTCATCCTTGTGTACAAATGCATTGAAGACTCCTCTTCAAATATTTCTACATTGAAGAAGGCATCAAGTGCAAACATGTCAAGATTATCTTCCATGTTGCAGCTTTGGGCTTCATCTAGTTCATAATTCATGTTATTCTTCACACTACCATCATGAAATTCACATAGGAACCATTGTTCAAATTGTTTCTAAGATGAGATACATTATGTAGATAATAATTCATACGCTTGTCTCACATTATCCTCCAATGTTCTAACAAACAACTTCATCACCTGATCCTCTGCACAAACCTCATATTACTCTATGAATGTATAAAATGCATCCAAATATTGCATTGTCAATTCATCCTATTCTCCATGGAGCTTTGGTACAAGTTGTGAAAGGTATGGGGATAACTTGCTAGGTTCATAATTAAAATTGCTGAAATCCAATGGCTTGATGCCATCTAGAATAAAAGGCTCTCTAAAATTATTGATACATTTTTTAAAACTATCCACCATCTCCTTCTGAGTCTTCTACCTTAGCAGAGCTACCAACTAAAAATTGTATTAAATAGAATTGCCACCTCTTTCAAAGAATGTATTGATTGTGTTGATCTTTTGAGTCTTTTCTTCCAGTTGAGTAAATTTTGAAAATATCTATGGCTTGCTACACCCAAGTAGGTGGACCTTCACCTCAAACATTGATTGCCCAGTTCAAGGCTTTTCTGTAGAGAATTTAAGCTTTGGAGTTCTGTAGCTGGCAAGGACTCTGAACTCAATTAATATGGAGTTATGTGATAATTTGAAATGAATATTTTGTATAAGGTTTTTAACAATGGATTTAAAGTTTGTAATAAGTAAGTTATATATTTTCAAACTTCAAATATAAATCTAATACTTCAATAATAAAAAGACTAGTGCTTTAGATTATTCAAGCAATAGAAGTCAACTACAATGAATATTATAATGCACAACTTTATAAAGTTCTATTCACATAAACTATAAATAGTTTAATAATCAAGATGTGATATATCATATACATAGGGTATGTGCACCAAGTTGTGGCGCCAAAAAGGTGACACCCTTTTTTTATAAAAAAATTCAATAGTGTGTATGCCCTATAGCACATACGTGCTTTTAAAAAAGCAAAATATTATAAATGGGTTCCATACTTGCAGCTCATTCATTTTCACTTCTTTTTCTTACCTCTCCTCACAACAACACGTATGCAAATTGCAAGAAATCAAACTTTTCACCATCTGCCTTGCCAATATGCCTCCTTGCTAGCGAAGTTTGAGATCACCAGCACGTTGTATGTTATCTAAATTTATTTTTACATTGTTTGATATATTTTTGATATTGTTTTGTAGGTTTTTTATAGTGTTTTGTAGAGTTTTTACAATTTTTCTTTAGATTTGTTTATTTATTTAGATTTCAATTGATTTTTTATTAGGAAATATCAATAATGAATCGGCAAATCCCCAAAAAGCTCAAAACCCTCAAGAAAATCAAAACCAAAACCCTCCACAAGAAGAACAAAAAATTATGTAGCCTAAAGCAATTGCAAGACCTCCACCTGGCACACAAGAAAATATAATAAATGAAATAGAAAGAGGCAAAACTGAATTAGAAGGACTAATTGGTCAGTTGAAAGAATGTGGACAAACCAATCCAATGAGAGCTCAATTGGCATTGTCCCTTGAATCCATTAAGACCTAGATAGCTTCTATTAGTGGTTAGTTAGATGTTTGGTGGGTTAAGAGGGATGAACAAAAAAGATTTTATGCAAATAAATTGTCATATCAAGATGTTAAGAAAAAAGAAATACCAAAAGGTACAATATGTGCATTATTTAGAAAACCTAGTGAACAAAATACTATTAGAGAGGGTACTAAATGGTTCCCCATCCACTGGTGCATACACGATGCTATTAGAAATAATTTTTGGGATAGATGGTGGATGGTTTTTGATGACCCTCCTTGCAACAATCATGAGGTCCACATGTATTTTTTAAAGAAATTGTATTGTGAGTTTGTCCTTGGGGAGATCCCCAATTATTTTGATATATTAGACTCCCAGGGTAGAGGTGGGGGGTCATCATTTGAGAGGCTGGGGGCATGTCGTGACTTTAATGTAGTTAGGGCACCTGTGGTCAAGCCACAAGGTGAGCATGTGACTATTCCTTCAGTTGTGAAGGAACATGTAGAGGCCAACACTCTAGGGACCATTAATGATTTGACATAGATCCTCATCCATTGCACAAGTCCATTAGTTGAGGGGGATCCTTCTATGTGTCGCGGTCATATGTGCACATCATGTGGATCCTTATGCACATTTGGCACTCATGCTGGAGATGGTGCGGATGATGGGCTCGTCACTAATCAGTTCCTAAATGACACATTTGGCATTGACACACAGGTAAATTACAATTATAATTTACTAATTTGATCACATTTCATATGTATAGTGGATGATTAATTAATTAGCATCTATTGACATTGTTCAAAATTTAGGGTTAGAGTGTTGGCGGGCCTAGTAGCGATCCCCTGGCCCCATTTTTTGCCCCGTCCACGAGTCCAAAAGTATGTATCTATTTAGTCATTTAAATTAATACATATATTTATTAATTAATCATACTAAGGATTGACAAAAAAATTTATGCATGTGCATCAGTTCTCTACAAGACCGTCGATATTTACTATGGACTCAAAGCATAGACATCATATGAGCTTCGTAGAGGTACATTTGTTTCATGTTAATTTAATTCATTTGATTTTATTTTTTTCATGTTTCATGTTACATGTAACATGTATTATATGACATGCAACTCATGACATCGAACACTCATTGTCATCTCCAGCAGTCCGTCGATCGTAGGGTGGCTGCAGTTATGGCTAGTTCATAGCCATTGACTGAGGTATGAAAGAATTTTCTTGGTTTTAGTTGTTGTTTGTAATAGTTAGTAATGAAATTTCTAATGTTATTTATAAGTGATTATATTGATTGAATTATTGTAGGGTCTCGTTACACCTGATCATCCACGAGCCTTCGAGGTGGACTTGCAGAGTGACTATTTGATGGTGGTAAGAAAATAATTAATTTTGTATGTACATATATTTTATTTCAATGTATAATAATTATTGATTCATATCTACTTTGTTTGTATCAGCTTGAGTTAGAGAAGAGCCTCAACAAGAGGACGAGAGAGCGTGTGAGGAAGACCCCTTTATCGCCACCATCTCCCTCCACATGATGATAGAAGACCTCAAGAAATTTGTTTCCTTCCCCTCATGGGAAGGAGAAGATATAGTTGATAGACATGTATATGTATAGGTATCAGTGGACATATATGTTGGATTTTATGTCAATGGACATATTCGATATACATTTGATGTATACATGACATTTTATATTTGATGTATGACATTTATTTGATGCATGACATTATTAGACTTATGACATTATTGGTTAATATATGATATGTTTCTTCATGTACAACATTATTGGTTATCATAATATATTATGTGTTTGTTAATGTACATGACATTATTGGTTATCATTTTATATTATATGTTTGTTCATGTATGACATTAAATTCAATACCTAATCAATTTGAAACTTTGATAGAATATTGATTAACAATAAACTTTATCACTGTTTAAGCATAAGTTTATCATTTCCAATATATCATCATCATATGATTTATGATCTTATTCATGTTTAAAGTTTTCCTCCTCTGTCATTTTTTTATCAAGTTTAATACAATACCTAGTTAGTTTGAATTTTTGATACAATATTGATTAGCAATAAACTTTATCAGTGTTAAAATAGCTATTTTATCCCCTTGCTTATGTTTGAACTTGGTGTGGGGCCTTGTGTTATCTCCTAGCTTAGGGGAGTGGGGAAATAAAGTTTCATGGTTGGTTGGAATGTCTATTATCCATTGAGTACTTTTGTAAAAAAATTCAAGAGCCTTGGATGATCTTTCTTCACATATTCCAATTTTGCATCTTTTTTTTTGTGTGACTAGATGTTGCAACATCATATTTTTGTATCATGACTATGATATAATACTTATGTATCCATTTTTTATAGAGATCATATTGGAGGAGAAAAATGTTAGAAGTATATGAAAACATGATATATAATGATTACTTGATCCTTGTAATATGTATACGTACACATGCTTAGTTGCAATAAAGAAGAATGGGTATATCAAGATGATTGTCCTTGGTATGCTTATGTGATTTTTATGCTATCTAATTGTAATAATGGATTCAATTATTTATAAAGAAATCTTTTTTATATATTAATGATGGTTTTTACTTATGGGAACTTATGTATGCATTTCTAGTAGTGATGTTTGGAAACCTATAAGAACTTGGTTGTTGAGTTAATATAGAATATTCATATATTTAGTCAATAAGATATATCAAAATATTAAATTTTAGAAGAATTTAAAATGAAATGTATGTTCTTCAATTTTGTGTTAGCAATTGAATAAAATTTATTCCACTTTTACCCTTATTAGCTATGTGATCTCTTAGGTTCCCTGCCAGGGGGATACAAGGAAGAATTACTCTCTAGATTTCTTAGATTACTGGATGGATTTCTTGTAATATTGTGGTTATTGAAATTGAGACTTGTGATGCCTTTGATTCTTTAGGTGTAGATAGGCCACAAAACTTACAAGCAAGTTAAATTTACTACTACTCTATTTTACTTTTTAAATAACTTACACACACACACACACACATTTTATATATATATACATATACATACATAACACATACATACATACATACATACATACATACATACATACATACATACATACATACATACATACATACATACATACATACATATATATATATATATATATATATATATATATATATATATATATGGTGCAGGGTACTCAAGGCACTTAAGTTCTTCATGAAGCATTTTCAAGGACTCTGCATCATACCACCTTTCTAGGTGTCTCTTCAACAAGTTAATAAGGTTTTTAGGCATTAGGAATAAGATCAAGTCATAACAAGCCCATTTGTAAAGGCTCAAGGTTCATTTGGTGTTCATATAAACCATGAATCCTTAGAAACCTATAAGGGAAAAAATAGGTTTAGAATAAGGAATATACTCCAAAGAAGGTTTAAAAGAACTTAGAATAGGTTTAGGTAAGTCTTAGGTAGGTTTGAAAGTCTTAGGACTTCTTGGTTTGAAAATTGCAAAAATGCAACAAAAGTTGCTAAGCAATTTTTTGTCAAAAGTTGCTAATTAGGGAGGAAGAAGTTTGAACCGATTCCAACTATTTATATGGTAGTTAATCAGTCAAGAAAGCATATAAATTTAACACACAACCTTCCCAAAAGGACAGGTTGGTTTAATGTACGAATTTTTGCAAGTTTTAATAAAATTTACTAGTTTTTTGGCTCAGAACTGCTGCATTCTCACTTCCACACATGTTGTATGGATTGGGATAGGAGGTTGAATGGTCAAAGGAGAAAATTTATTGATTCCTCTATATTGTGCACTTGATTTGAGGTTTATTGGTGATTTCTAAGCAAAGTTAGAGCATTTTTTCTAAAATCAATCAAGAAACCCTAAGTTCAGGGGGGTTTTGTACAAATGGACCTATAGCTTTAAACTATACAGTTCAAATGGCACAAAACCCAATGGAAATGAAAACCTTGGGAGTGTTCTTATAGATTCAAAAAGTTGGAGTTGAAAAACCAAGGGAAGATAATTTTACTTGCAAGCCCTAGGCCAAATATTTGCATATATTTGGTCCTAAATTGTAGGAATTTGAGTTGTTAGAGTTGTAGGTGAAGGAAATCAACTAAGTAAAGGTGGATTTGGTGTTTAAATAGTCCCTAGAAGAGATCCTAATCCCTTAACCTAATTCATGAACCCATTCTTTTGGTCCTCCTTTGAAAAATAAGCCTTTTAGGGCCCTATTAGGTCTGTGTACTTTGGTGGATCCTTGGAGTGGTAGAGTGGATCAAGTTTTTGTCTTTGGATATGTTGTTATGGGTATTAAACCTCACCAAAATCCACTATACCTTCAATGATTTTATAGACTGTTCAAGTGAAAACCTTAAAATTTCATGTTTTGCCTAGTAGCCCTATTTTTGCAAAGTTGTTGTTTGGTCACCATTCTAAATTGTGGGTTGTGTTGAAAGGATTGGTTTGAGGACCTAGAGGTTGGGAGAAGCCCTAGAAAACACCTCTAATTTTTATAACTCTTGGTGAGTCTTTAAGGAGATTGTTGGTGATTTAAACCTAGTCGCCTAAAGGGTAAAGGAATTGTATCCTTCCACTGTGCCACTTTGCATCAATATATATATATATATATATATATATATATATATATATATATATATATATATATATATATATATTAGAAATAATCATACTTCAAGAGTCAAAAAAAATTTCAATTCAAAACATAAATTATTACATATAGCCAAAAATTTATCATTTGCAATTTATGTCATTATCATATTGATTTATGATCTTCTTGTTCATGTTTAAAGCCTGCCTTCTATGTTATGCATCTAAACATCTATCATAAATTATTACTACAAACATATAAAAAATCTAAAACTAAAAACAATACATTAAGTTAATTCCAAGGTTTAGTTATGATGTAGAGCCAGAATAGGATTCTCAAGGTTTAGTTATGATGTAGAGCCTAATAGGATTCTCAAGGTTTCATAAATTCCATATGTTAGATCTGCCATCATAGAATACCAATTTTAATGGGCACTCGCATGTATTCCAATGCATATATTTCCTTATATGCACAATTGGTCAATGTTGTACCTTATAGAAGATAGAATTTTATAGGTAGAATTACTCAATCTTGTAGTACACTAGATAAGATGTTCTCTATTATGCATAATTTTTAGCTCTAGCATTGTTTATAAGAGTGTTTCAATGTTGGGAACCACTTCAATATCCTTTACATGGTCTAGAGGTAATGTCTTTGTGGCAAAGGATTATGCAAGGGAACAAGCCTCATGATTTTGGCATTTACACAAAAGAAAAACTTGCTTCTTCAACTCCTTACACTCAACTCTTCATTGAAGTTAATCTTATAGTACTGAGAATAGCTACTACAAATTCTTGGGAGCCAAGGGACCCTAAACCTATGCTATATTTTCTAGAGACATAGGAGAAGTTACTATATGCTTCAGTACTTCATAACATTCTGGATCATATAATGACACCCAAATTAATAACAGTAGTATATACTTGGGATTCTCAGTACTTCATAATGTTTGAGCACTCAACGGGATGAGAAGAGGTTGGGGCTAGTGTTTACCTAGCCACTTAGAGCTAATAGAATAGACAGTTCAATCCCAGGAGGAAAGGTGAGAGAGATTTGGCAGTTGGCAACTTTGTACTGGCCAACACTACAAGTTTCAACATCACCCAAGATGGTGTCACAAAATAAAAATGGAGTAAGATCTCTAAAAAGTGAGAGAGGTTACTGTAGGTCTCCACAACACGGCCCTATAGAAACTAGAATCGCATCCACACCTCACACGAGCTCTGAGATATGCCTTGTCAAAGATCGCAGCCCTATGGGATTTAGTGACCCTTAGGGATGTTCCGGTTGGGCATGCCTGAGAATGTTCGAGTGCTAAATAGGATGGGATAAGTTGGGGATAGGATTTACCCAGCCACCTAGAGCTAATGAAGCAGACAGTTTGATCCCAAGATGAAAGGTGAGAGAGATTTGGCAGTTGGCAACTTTGCACTAGCCAACACTATAAGTTTCAGCATCACCTGAGATGGCATTGCAAAATAAAAATAGAGTAAGATCTCCAAAAAGAAAGAGAGGTTACTATAGGTCTCAGCAACATGGTCCTATAGGAATGAGAATCACATTCATACCTCACACGAGCTTCGAGATATGCCACGTCAAAGATCACAGCCCTATGGCATTTAGTGACCCTTAGGGACATTCTGGTTGAGCGTGCTTGAAAATGTTCAAGCACTAAACAAGATGGGATGAGTTTGGGGATAGGGTTTACTTGGTCACCCAGAGCTAATGAAGCAAAAAGTTCAATCCCATGATGAAAGGTGAGAGAGATTTGGCAATTGGCAACTTTGTACTAGCCAACACTACAAGTTTTAGCATCACTCGAGATGGCATTGTAAAATAAAAACAAAGTAAGATCTCCAAAAAAAGAGAGAGGTTATTGTAAGTCTTCACAACATGGTCCTATAGGAACTAGAATTGTATCCATACCTCACATGAGCTTTGAGATATGCCCTGTCAAAGATCGCAGCCCTATGGCTTTTAGTGACCCTTAGGGACGTTTTGGTTGGGTGTGCCCAAGAATGTTTTAGCACTGAATAGGATGGGATGAGTTGGGGATATGGTTTACCCAACCACCTAAAGCTAACAGAGTAGACAGTTCGATCGCATGTCGAAAGGTGAGAGAGATTTGGTAGTTGGAAACTTTGTACTAGCTAACACTACAAGTTTCAATAGTATCACAAAATCAAAATAGAGTGTGATCTCCAAAAAGTGAGAGATTTTATTGTAGGTCTTAGCAACATAGTCTTATAGGAACTAGAATCGCATCCATACCTTGCACGAGCTCTGAGATATGCCTCATCAAAGATTACAGCCCTATGGCATTTAGTGACCCTTAGGGATGTTTTGGTTGGGCGTGCTCAAAAAAATTCAAGCACTAAATGGGATGGGACAAGGTTGGGGAAAGGGTCTACCTGGCCACCTAGAGCTAATAGAGTAGACATTTTGATCCCATGATGAAAGGTGAGAGAGATTTGACAGTTGACAACTTTGTACTGGCCAATACTACAGGGTTCAGCATCACCTGATGTGGTGTTGCAAAATCAAAATGAAGTATAATCTCCAAAAAGTGAGAGAGGTTATTGTAGGTCTCCAAAACATGGTCCTATAGAAACTAGAATCACATCCATACCTCACACGAGCTCGGAGATATGCCCCGTCAAAGATCGCAGCCCTATGGCATTTAGTGACCCTTAGGGACATTCTGGTTCAGAATGATCAAGAACATTCAAGCACTAAAGGGGACAAGAAGAGGTTGGGGATAGGGCTTACCTGGCCACTCGGAGCTAATAGAGCAAACAGTTCGATCCCACGACCCTTTTTCCACTGAGTTGCAAATTTGAGCAACTTTTACAACTTTCAACAATGCAACTTTGCACAAAAAGTGCAATTTTTACATTTTTCATTTGATTTAAATTCTATGATTTGGAAAAAGTTTGGCAAAATTAAAATAACTTATTTCCAAATTCTCATCCCTTCACCAATTCCCAAACTCCTACAAAGTTGTCAGCCATTTTGCAATTTTGCTTTGACAACTTTTGCAATTTTTTGCAATTTTTGACATCTTAACTCCTAGATGTGTAAAACTTAACCTAATGACCCTAGGAACCTTTATAACCTTCTAAGAAACATAAAACTCTTTTTTACCTTGAAAATCACCTATATTGCTAATTGTTTTGGGATGTCCTTTGGAAGGTTTCATACTTATTGCAGATTTTGCTTTGGGACTGGCTAGTAGCCTCAATTGCTGCATTATCAGAATGATGCCAAGAAACCCATATTTTAGTATGTTTTTTGGCCTTGATCCTTTGGTTTTACTATCATGTTGAACCCCTTATCATGCTGAGAATCCTAGTTTGTGAAAATCCACCATTCTTGGGTGTGGAGTCAAGTTGCCAAGTGTAAAGGTGTATGGATTTACGATGATCCATTAAGTGTCACTGATGATCCATCATCCAAATTGAACTTATTAATTAAGGATTGCATTTTTGTTTAGAAGATATCTATTTATATATCTATTTAGTTAGGGTTTGGTATCTTTGTCCTGAAAGAAAAGAGGGAACTTGATATATTATTCGTTGTTAATAGAAGATGAGGCTTGGCATCATGATTGTCTCTTGAATGAGCGAGGGGGTGGGGTGGGAGAAAGAAGATTTTGAAATCCATAATATATATGTTTCCAATTTTATTTAATGATATACATTGCCATGTAATGGCTCTTTAAAGATTTATTTTCAACAATATAACCAACTTGCTATAATAACTTCCTAATTAATATTTTGTTTATTTTTCCTTAAAATTAATCTATTAATTTTAAAAATTCCCCCCTAGTGCAGGAGCACCCCATCAAACCAAAAAGTCATAAGGTCTTCTCCTAAGAAAAATAATGGTTCTAAGGTCTTCTAGGCCTTTTTCAAACTTAATTTTAGCATTTTTGCTTATTTCTTGCAATCTGACCCTATTGTGTGAACCCTTGACAACTTTGGTATTCCTATAACCCAGTTGATTCATGAGGTCATAGGGGTCTAGTAGTCTCCTAGGGTCTTATTAGAAGTCATAGGAGGTGTTAGAATCCTTATAAGTCTTAATAAAGTCATAAAATGTAAATAAGTTGCATAACTAGAGCAATAATGCAACTTTTATGCAATAATTATGGTTTTTGTTTGTAAAGGTTCCCTCCAACAGTCACAACCTTTGAAATTTAGTTGGACTAGTTGGAGGAAGGTCTTCATAAGCCTTTACAAGTGGGTGGAAGACATAGATGTACATTTGGCTTTGAAATCAATAAATAAAACTATCATTTTCTTGCAAAAAGATTGTTTTTCCATACATTGTATAGACTATAGGGATCAGAGGGCCTGGAAAGTTGGATTTTATTGTAGGTTTCTGAATCACCTTTCAAATGATCCTACTTTGAGCTCTTGAAACATTGGGAGGCTGAAGTTATAAAATTTTTAGTGAAAGTTGTTTGCAAACCCTCACACCTAGGGTTTTGTACAAAAATGTTGATTACTCCCATTTCCACCATGGGGAAATTCTAATTTTTGGTGGAATGGGGGGTTGTACAATGTACTTTAAGATTTTGGTGGTTTTTGGGCTAGAGATGATGTTGGTTGTACGAAATATGTACAAATGAGTTGGCAATTCATGTGACAACTCTGCTACATTATGAAGTTCATGGATTTGCATGCATTGGGGTTTGAACCAGTAAGTAAAACTTTGGAATCTTCCTTCCATTTTCTTCATCTAACTATTGGATGCATTGGTTTGGTTCCTCTAACTTGATTTTTGGTACTTCCTTCATAAATGTGACCTAATTGAAGGAATTAGGCCTATAGAACAATTCAATTTTGAGAGGCGTGTAATTGGTTCAGGCACTTGTCCTTTTGAAGGTTTGACAAACTCCATAAAGGGTATTTAGAATGCCAATTGGTTTGGGAGGTCCTTTGGAAGTTTTTATAATTATTGCACTTTTTGTCTTTGGAAGGGCTAGTAGCCTTAATTGCTGCATTCTCAATAGTGCCATGAAACCCGTGTTTAACATGTTGTTTGATCTTGATTCTTGGGTTTTATTGACATATTGAATCCCTTATCATGATGTTCAACTCTGTTTGTCAGGATCCACCATTTTTGGGGAGTTGAATCAAGTTTGAAGTTGCATGAATTAATGCTAAGTGCTGCATTATTTGGACAAAACTATGAAATCTGAGTTTTGGTTGTTGTTGGGCCTTGATTACTGGGTTTTGGTGTTATGTTGAACCCCCTTAACATGCTAAGAGTCCTAGTTTGTGAAAATCCATCATCCATGGGTGTTGGTTCAAATTGCTAAGTGTATAGTTGTATGAATTAATGTTGATCCATTAGCATTGTCATTGTATCACAGTGTAGAAGTTTGGTGTATGGTCTATCCTTCTGGATTGAAACTAGCATTTTTCTTATTCCTACCTAACCTCTGCATCACCCCCCCCCCCCCCCAACCACAATACATTAAATAATAATTAAAGTATAACTTGTAAGGGTTATTGACCCAAATCTTTGAAGAATTTTATGAAGTTCTTTCATCAATCCTCCTTTCTCTCTCAATAAATATTGAACCAATCACATGAGTAGATCTCTTGATAGTGAAATCTAAAGTTTCTTTTACAATATGAAGTTAATTTGACTCCAAGAGGTTTCTAGGTACCAAAGCCCCAAATTGTGCCCTCTTTCCACTTTCCAATAAGCCTAAAAGGAAAATTCTTCCTAAATGGGTTTAGAACTCAACTTTCCTAATATAAAAGGTTTTTATGGACCTAATCCAACAAGAAACTCCAAACTTTGAAGTTCTCCAACACCCAACAACTGATTTGCATAATTGTTACCAGCACTCCTAATAGGGCTAATCCTAACTTTCTCAGTCAAAATCCTAAACCTTGCAAAGGAACACACTATATTTTCACTTCTTTAGACACCCTTCAACCACCTCTTAGGGATTCCAAAAGATCAAACTCAAACTCTATTCCAGCACCAACTTACACCTACTTTGAGTCATAAACCTAATTGGCCAGATTAGGCTGGGTTACAAAGGAAGTATGAGAAAATGGGTTCATAGACCTGGATTTACCCTTTGGAACTCTTCTTCAAATCCAATTAATCCTCCTACACCTTTCACTTGGGTCAAATCAATTAGTTTGGAAGCCTAAACCTTCTTTCTTCTTCAAATCTAGACTAGACATATGACCATGTTCAGTCTAGGGCTTGCTGGTAAAGATAGGTACCCTACTCTTACAATTTTGAATCTCTGCCATCTTAAATTACCCTCTCCTAACTTGAATTCCCCAAAGTGGCATTGAAATCTCATGGTGGATTTGCAAGTTAGGAGGCCATCTTGAAGAAACCCTCAGATTTAGGGTAAATATGACCAACCTCTACAAAAACTAATGTAACTTTTGTTGTGTGTAATATAAAGACTTCAAAACAAATTAAATAGAACACTAACTCAATCCTCTATCCAAACACATGAAACTTTCACTACTACCAATCCATACAGGCTGTACAGAATTGGAACAACAGAGAAAAAGGCATAAATTTTGAGTTATATTCAATGTTTGTTGTTTACTTATCCATACAATGGGTTTCTCCACTTGTGGAAACCTTAAATAGATGTCCTCCAATGGTCACAAAAAATTTTTGAATGGTTGAAATGACCATACAACTCCCTAACATTTTGACAACTTATTTTGCAAAAAATGTTGTTTAGCAACTTTTCTTGAATTTTTGCAATTTTTTGCTCTTTTGACAATTTTTGTTCCAATTGCCCACCTATGCTTCTAAATCATTCCAAATTACTACTAAGGCATATAAAACCTCTTGGGAAACTATAAATTCCCTATTCCCTCCTAAAACAACCTAGATTGACTAAAAATGACCTTTGGGTCAAATGGCATCCTGGCTTATAATGGCACCAAGGATTCTTTTGACCTTACATGTGGTCTTGACTCTCACAGTACAAGCTGTTATGTTTCTAAGCCATTAATTTATTACTTTATGTACAAGCTATAAGGCCTCCATTTTTGTTAGGTTTTATTAAAATTGAGATTAGTTTGGGTCTATAAATTGCTTGTTCCCAAAATTAAACTTCTTTCAATACAGTTCAAGAATGTGCATTCATAATGTTCTTTTAAATGAAACTTGTTGATTTTCTCAACTATTACAATATGTTATTAAGATTTAGGGCCACCATTTTCACTTGGTGATGTTAAAATTAAGATTTATGTAGGTTTGAAAAAGAGATTTACTTCAACCGTATGGTTTATAAATACATATTCACAATGGTTTTTCCAATGGAATATATTATGTGTTGTAGAAAGTGAGGACTAAGGTTTTAAGAAAGAACATAAATGCTATTTGTCCTTTCTTTTACTACAATATCATTTTTTAATTGTCAAAATTGTAATATATTAATGTAAATAACTTTTATTTCATTTCAACTATTAAAATAAGTCCATTAGTACTTATGGTTTTGTGTTTTTATTTAGGAAGTGTTTGACTAGGATAGATGAGTATAGATTACTAGATGGAAAATATTAAAGTGGATATGTCTGATCT
Source organism: Cupressus sempervirens (assembly GCA_028749045.1). Taxonomy (NCBI): domain Eukaryota; kingdom Viridiplantae; phylum Streptophyta; class Pinopsida; order Cupressales; family Cupressaceae; genus Cupressus; species Cupressus sempervirens. The sequence continues at coordinate 466,552,900 of CM053785.1, read as the reverse complement.
TTCAAATGCTATCAGAATGCTCTAGATGAACCCATAATCATCTTTGGAAATGAAGAAAAAGGATAGTTCTCCATTGTATTAAGTATATGGATGGAAATACCACTGTGTTTGAATCTTTAGAATTTATAGTTTGGTCAACTAGAATTGCATATCAAATGGGTTGATCTAGCCCATTTATCCCCTTGTTTATATTTTTGTTGGGAGGAATATCTAGGGTTATATAATAATAAATGAATCATCCTACATCAATATGCTAGGCATAATCAAATGATTCTTTAACTATTTAACACCTAAATCATAATAAGAAGAGGTCATATATAGTTGTTACAAATGGTGTAATCGTTAATAACTAGTCATTGTGAAGGTTGAGTTTCTACATTTTACTATAGCTAATGCATTTTTACAAGTACCAATGACTACAATATTTTATATACATCATTATTATAAGTGGTTGTGTCATCAATAAGAAAGAACCGGTCTAGCACACAAGAAACAAAAGTAAAACTATCCCACATGCACACAAGAGAAGAAAAACATGAGAAATCCCTCCCTTCGATCCAAAAATGTACACATTAAGGCTACATCAACTTAGGAGTTAGTCATAAATGACTTGGAAAAATGGCTCCTACCCATGACATTTTTGAAAATTTGGCTCCTGTCTATGATGCTTCAGCTTTTTCTCACTGTTCCTATGATGGTGTGTGGGAGGATAATGGTGTGGTGGCTACCTCTGTAGTAGCTAAGCTCCCTGCAACAAATATTGTTATGGCTTCCTCTATCAAGGTTCCTAGGCCCCCTCCTACTATGGTTACTACTAGATTTGATGTTGTTCCTACTGTGGTCACCTCTCCTACCATTTCTCATGTGGTTGGAGGTTGATCTACTATCTCTTATGCAAATGTGGTAGCTTTTGAAGTATAGGTATTACTTCACCCACACCCCCCCACACCTAGTTATTGATCTCATTTAGTAGACACTTGTAGTTTTCTCTCGACTACGCAACTACAAGTCTACTATGGTCAATATATCTACACTTCACAGTTCTTATTTTTTCTATGAGAAGATTTGGTATTTGAATCTCTATTTTGCACCTCTTTTTTAATATCATTTTATTGCTTAACTAAATGGTCATGTCAAAATCATAGTATAGAATAATTTCAAAAAATTTGACATGGAGATATTTAATGTGCACAATCTAAGAAACCTCTTTAAATGTATTTTTCATTGACTTTTTTTAGGGATCTAGACATGCTTAAACAAAACTACTAAGTTCCACTCATAATATTTGGTTTCATCAAGTGTTGATATTATTGAAAACAACATCCCAAAAATATCAAACTATCAAAAGTCTTTTGGTTCTCTCAACTTATACATTAGCTAATTAACATTATCCTTAGAGAGAACTATATCTGTAACTGCCTCATTATCATCAGATCGAGACCTATTTTCCTTCTTAATTTTTGATTATTGTGATCCTCTACAATCCCAAGCATAAGATTATTAACACACAATGGTACTTGAACAAAAAGCACTAATAAACATTGAGGATGTGAATTGATAATACCGTTTCACAGATGATTTTGGCATCTCACCCTTTATGATTGGTGCTTCGAATTTATTAGCCCTCTTCTTTGGTGACCTACAAATGAAGAATTAACATAGTAAAAAATCTAAGATAAGATTAATCCACTAAAATTAGAGAATGAAAAAAATTGAATTTGGCTTGTCATTAAAAATTATCCATTTGTACAAATCCTTGCTTTCTAAGTTGTATGATAACCCTTTCTTGATGAGTATTGAAGTTTCTGAGTTGTATGATAACCCTTGGTTGATGAGTATTGAAAACTTCTCTCATCACTTACACATAATAATAATACCCACCTTGTCATGTGGATAGTCTTGGGGGAGAGGTTGCAACATTGTATTTGGATCCTAGAATTGATCACTCTTTCTCTCTCTCCCTCTCTACCTATTCAATCTAATAAGCCAACTAGATCTGCTCTACATTTTAATGTATCAAGTATTGCCTCGTGGTTAGACTCATGAACTTTCCAAAGAATTTTATTATGTGGTTTTCCACCATATTTTATCAAGTGTACATTTGATGCAACAACAAGGTTTGAATAATGAAGAATCTTCCTCTCTATTTGTCAATCCTTGAATAACCACAAGTTAGGGTTCTTCATAGAATATCGTCTCAACCATGTGTCGATTACAACCACCGCATTGACATGGTACTCTAAACCTTCACCATCTACAACTGAGTGATCCAATTTTTGTTTGACTTGGACACAACAACACAAACAATAATTTGTCCCTTCTTCATTGTCTTCAGGTGCAATAATAGCAAAAACATGGCCTGTAGTGACAAATGTACAAAATGTGGTCATTAATTTAGAAAATACGTAGGTAAAAGTTATAAAGTTACATATTGAAATTACAAAGATTTATATTAGGAGGTTGCACTAGATTATACAAGCGGTCAAAGTCAGTAGATGAATCCATCTCTACCATTTCTAGTGCTTGTGGGGGATGATAGGTGTCAATTGGGTCCAAAACTCATATATCTCATTTGTCCACCCATTCAGTTGACTCACAGTCATCCCAATTTTCCTTTGCACATGATGGACAATAGCATGCCATTTTTCATGTGTGGATACTCCATGAACTTGCATTAGAGCTTCTAAAAGAGTGCAACTCACTAGATCCTGTTAGTGTGCAACAATCTTAATATAGTGCAATGTTAGTATTATCTATCAACCAAAAAAATTTATGAACTGTAGACTCATCTTCCTTACCTGGACCCATTGTAGTGTTACACCACTGGACGATGGATTTTGCATCTATCAATATTGCTCCATCTTTCTACTTTAGTTCTTTATGAGCCAGGGCTCTTTTGATGCATGTGCCTGCACCGTCGTGCTCTCCCTTTCCATGACCAGCCTCTATGAAATTCCACATATATTGAATTATACACAACTTGTGCATCCTGCTCAACCAATAGAACATCTGTGTATTCTTGAATTGAGATGTGTAATTGTCTGACCAAATAATGTGCTGACAATATATTATACCCCTATTAGCCAAATCTCCATAAAATAGTTGAAAACAACCATGTACAAACTCTGTAGAATGTGATCAATCATTGCTGATGTAAAAATGGTACTCCCTCAAAATCTTCTTGTCATCCTCTATACTTGTAGGTGAATGCATGAATGTTATGTGAACAAATATGGAAACCTGTTGAGAAGTATAATACTTTGCTTGCACCTCATTTTGTGGTTGTAGTGTGTAGTTCTCTGTGAAAACTACAACTAAAACAATGGTATCTAGTGGAAACGTATCCTTGCACAGCTTGAATTGAAAATCCAGCCATCGAGCTCTATGTGTATGCCTTGCATACTCATAAATAATCTTTTAACAAAAAATCTTCATGAACTCATACACTAGAATCTTTTCAATGACTAAATCACATCTTTTACCCTATTTCCCATCTGTTAGAGCATATGTCACTGCCTTAAATTTTTCGTAATTTAGTATTTCGTTTTCAATTGCATGTGTACTATCCATATGTTGACAAGTTGATAAAAGTTGCAAAGAACCACAAAATAAGTATGTATCATCCAAGCATGATGTCTTGTAAAATTGTTGGCTGCCCCCTATTTCACATAAAATGTTGGATATGAATTCCCTTGAAGATCTTAGTGGCTCATTCATGTCACAATCCTACAAAACAAACTTAGAATGCAAAAACACGCATTTATGCCTAAAAACATCAAAATTGTTAGAAAAATCAATATGTATCCTACAACAACAAGTTGTGTGTGTGTGATTTATCTTCACATAAAAAGGTTTACTCATCTCAAAAAATCTTTGACTTATTCAAATTTGAGGATACATACCAATAAATTTTGCAAAAAATTGTGTCTAAGTTGAGTCCAAAAAATGTTTCACATGTGGGTCGCGATTTTGGCTACCAATCCTCCTTCTTACAACATCTCTTTGATTAGGGGAAAGACATGTGTTATTTTTCCAAAAAATTTTGATCAATGATTTCAAAGCTTCACTAATTTCTGTATCCTTTTGTGGTAGTCTACCGCTAAATGTCCATAACTCATTTTTTGTCAGATCTTCCAATCTCTCACACCTTAGCATGGCTCTCCTTAGAGTACCTCTACCAATATTTAATATTTTGCGTGTCTTTCTCATGATTCAAACTTTCTTCATTTGGCTACTTACTATTGTCGATGTACGTAATCATCTTGTGATATTACTATCTTTGGTGCATGATTTAGAACCCACTTTGTCATAATCACTCATTAGATTCTTTACAATATTTTTTTCATTTGAATCATCCATCGTTCTTAGCCCAAGAATCTTCATGATAGGCCTAAATTTAAATTCTTCATCATTTCAATAAATAATTGGTATTGACCTGTAATATTTAATTCTTCAAAAAATAATCTCCACATATGATTAAATTTTATTTGACAAGTATGCTTGCTAATCTTGTCAGGCATTGATTTCAAAATGTTAGTATCAATATCAATCAAATATTTTGGTCTTCTAAGACATATTCTAGAAGGTGTTATAATCTCTTCCATTCCCTCAACATTTTGAACATTAACATAAGGTTGAGTATATTGCATACCTTGAACTGAAGATGATGTGCCTTGGCAATAAGATGCAAAAGATGGAATATCACCTACTTGATGTGTTGATGTTGTGCCTTCAATATGACATGATGAAGTGTGTACATCGTCAGATCTACAAATTAGTGTCTCTTCAACATGAGAGGATGATATGACTCCAACATGGGAAGATGGTGTAGCTTAACAATTCAATTGTCTTCTTGAGCTTAACAGTCTCATTCGTTCTCTTTGTCTTTCCAATTCTTCCTCCTTGTTTCTTTGTACCGATGGTTCTTGATCCTTTTCAAAAGTCAATTCTTCATTATTGCTTTGCAATTTTCTTTGTTCATGTAGTAGTTTCATTTTATCTCTTTTAATTGCCAAATCTCTCTCCATATCTTCATTTGTTTGAATTTTTGGTTTCTTCCTTGGCATGATGATGATTTCTCCGTGTCAAATTATTCAAACATCTAAATTAATTACAATGTGTAAATTACAAATTATTCAAATAAATATAAAAATTACAATTATTTGAATGAATACACAATATATATCAAACAATTTGTCAAATTTCTAACCATTTCAAAATAACATTTCATTCAAACATACAAATATCAATGAATTCACTATATATTAAACAACATGTCAAATTATAATCAAATTTGTATCTATATATCAACAAACAATATTTAAAAAGGATTGCACTAACCTTTTCTATACAAGGAATATTCAAAAAGTCTTCAAATCACATATCTGATGATTGAATTTGGTGTTTACTACCTTCAAAAAGTCTTCAAATAGTGTTTTCTATGTTGAAACCTGTGATTTCTGTCAGAATAATAGAATGCACAATAGACCAAAAGTAGAGAATGGATGCAATGGGCCCCAAAGTTTCTTTTTGACCATTTTTGGGTGATTTCACATAGTGCGTACGCACTATAGTGTGTACACACTATAAAGTGCATACGCACTATAGTGCTTTTACACTATAAAGTGCATACACACTATAGTGCTTACACACTATGTCAAAACACATCCCTCTCTATCCGACCAACTCTCTCTCTCCCTACTCTCTCTCTCCTCTCCCATCCCCTACTCTCTCTCTCACTCTCCCTCTCCCATCACCTACTCTCTCTCACTCTCCCTCTCCTACTCCCTCTCCCATCACCTACTCTCTCCCATCCACTACTCTCTCTATCCCTAATCTCTCTCCCCTCTCCCATCCCCTACTCTCTTTCTATCCCCTCTTCCATCCCCTACTTTCTAGATCTCTCACACACACTCCCATCCTCCCTCTCTCTCCTCCTCTCCCACTCCCTCTCCCACTACCTACTATCTCTCTCTCAAGTTCTCTCTCTCCCTCTCTACTCTCTCTCTCTCTCTCTCTCCCATCCCCTACTCTTACTCTCTCTCTCTCCCATCTCCAACTCTCTCTCACCCTCTCTCCCATCCCCTACTCTCTCTCACACTCTCTCCCATCCTCTCACTCTATCTCTCCCATCCCATACTCTCTCTCTGCACCCCCTACTCTCTCCCTCTCACTCTCTCCCATCCTTTCACTCTATCTCTCCCATCCCATACTCTCTTTGCCACCCCTACTCTCTCACACTCTCACCCATCCCCTACTCTCTCTCTTTCACAGACACATACACACTCCCATCCCCCCTCTCTCTCTTCTTTACCATCCCCTACTCTCTAGATCTGTCACACACACTCCTATCCCCCTCTCTCTATCTCCTTCTCCCTACTCTCTCTCACACTCTCTCCCATTCCCTACTCTCTCTCACACTCTCTCCCATCCCCTACTCTCACTCTCCCTCTCCCATCCCATTCTATCTCTATGCCACCTCCTACTCTCTCACACATTCTCTCCCATCCCCTACTCTCTCTTACACACACTCCCATCCCCCCTCTCTCTCCCTCTCCCACTCCCTCTCCCACCACCTAGTCTCTCTCTCCCATCTGCTACTCTCTTTCTCTCTCTCTCTCTTTTGGGCTACTCTCTCTCTCCCCTCTCCCATCCCCTAAACTCTCTCTTTTATAGATACACACTCCCATCCCCCTCTCTCTCACACTCTCTCCTATCCCCTACTCTCTAGATCTCACACACACACTCACATCCCCCCTCTCTCTCCTCCTCTCCCACTCCCTATCCCACCACCTACTATCTCTCTCTCAAGTTTTCTCTCTCCCTCTCTACTCTCTCTCTCTCCCATCCCCTACTCTTACTCTCTCTCTCTCCCATCCTTAACTCTCTCTCTCTCACTCTCTCCCATCCCCTACTCTCTCTCACACTCTCTCCCATCCTTTCACTCTATCTCTCCCATCCCATACTCTCTCTCTCTCTACCACTCCCTACTCTCTCTCACACTCTCACACTCTCTCCCATCCCCTACTCTCTCTCTTTCACACACACACACACACTCCCATCCCCCCTCTCTCTTCTCTCCCATCTCCTACTCTCTAGATTTGTCACACACACTCCCATCCCCCTCTCTCTATCTCCCTCTCCCTATGCTCTCACACTCTCTCCCATCCCCTACTCTCTCACACACTCTCTCCCATCCTTTACTCTCACTCTCTCCCTCTCCCACCACCTACTCTCTATCCTCCATCCCCTACTCTCTCTCTTTCACAGACACACACACTCTTATCCCCCCACTCTCTTCTCTCCCATCCCCTACTCTCTAGATTTATCACACACACTCCCATCCCCCCATCTCTCTCTCCCTCTCCCTCTCCTACTGCCTACTATTTCTCTCTCACAAGTTCTTTCTCTCCCTCTCCCTCTCTACTCTCTCTCTCCCATCCCTTACTCTAACTCTCTCTCTCCATCCCTTACTCTCTCTCTCTCTCTCTCTCTCTCTCTCTCTCTCTCTCTCTCTCTCTCTCTCTCTCTCCCATCCCCTACTCTCTCTCTCACACTCTCCCATCCCCTACTCTCACTCTGTCTCTCCCATCTTTTATGAGCTCTCTTTTCCACCACCTACTCTCTCTCACACTCTCTCCCATCCCCTACTCTCTCTCTCTCTCTCTTACACACATTTCTATTCCCCCCCTCTCTCTCCCTCTCCCACCACCTACTCTCTCTCCCCCATCCCCTACTCTCTCTCTCCCCTCTCCCATCCCCTACTCTCTAGATTTGTCACACACACTCCCATCCCCCCTCTCTCTCCCTCTCCCACTCCCTCTTGCACTGCCTACTATCTCTCTCTCTCAAGTACTCTCTCCTTCTCTACTTTCTCTCTCCCATCCCCTACTCTCACTCGCTCTCTCTCTCTCTCTCTCTCACTCTCTCTCTTTCTCCCTCCCTCCCTCCCTCCCCCATCCCATACAAGCTCTCTCTGCCACCCCCTACTCTCTCACACACTCTCTCTCATCCCCTATTTTGTCTCTCTTACACACATTCCCATTCCTCCTCTCTCTCTCTTGCACTCCCTCTCCCACCGCCTACTCCCTCCCATCCCCTACTCTATCTCTCTTACACACACTCCCATCCCCCCTCTCTTTCTCTCCCACTCCCTCTCCCACTACCTACTATCTCTCTCTCTCTCTCTCTCTCTCTCTCTCTCTTCCTCTCTACTCTCTCTCTCCCATCCCCTACTCTGCTCTCTCTTTGTCACCCCTACTCTCTCTCACACTCTCTCCCATCCACTACTCTCTCTCTTACACACACTCCCATCCCCCCTCTCTCTCCCTCTCCCACTCCCTCTCCCATTGCCCACTCTCTTTCTCTCCCATCCCCTACTCTCTCTCTATCTCTCTCCCCTCTCCCATTCCCTACTCTCTCTCTTTCACACACACACACACCCATCACCCCTCTCTCCTTTCCCACCCCCTACTTTGTCTCTCACTCACTCTCTCTCTCCCCTCTCCCACCACCTACTCTCTCTCTCACTCTCACTCTCACTCTCTCCTCCTCTACTCTCTCTCTTACACACATTTCCATCCCCCCTCTCTCTCCCACTCCCTCTCCCATCGCCTACTCTCTCTCCCATCCCCTACTCTATCTCTTTCACACACATTCAATCCCATCCTCCTCTCTCTCGCTCTCCCTCTCCCACTCTATCTCCCACCACCTACTCTCTCTCTCTCTCTCCCGCATCCCCTACTCTCAATCTCTCTCTCACCATCCCCTAATCTCAATCTCTCTCTCCCACCCTATACTCTCTCTTTGCCACCCCTACTCTCTCTCACACTTCCTCTCTCTCCCATCCCCTACTTTCAATCTCTCTCCCCCATTGTGTACTCTCTCTTTTCCACCCCTACTCTCTCTCACACTTCCTCTCTCTCCCATCCCATACTCTCTCTGCCACCCCTACTCTTTCTCACTTCCTCTCTCTCCCATCCCATACTCTCTCTGTCAGCCCTACTCTTTCTCACTTCCTCTCTCTCCCATCCCCTACTCTCTCCCCTCTCCCATCCCCTACTCTCTCTCTCTCTCTCTCTCTCTCTCTCTCTCTCTCTCTCTCTCTCTCTCTCTCTCTCTCACACACACACACACACACACACACAGCTATCCCCCTTACTCTCTCTTGATCTTGTTTTGCATCTCTTCTTCCTTCTCTGTGCACTATTTGAGTCTCAATAGTGTGTGCGCACTCTAGCTCACACATGCTATTAAGACCAAAATTCAAATGCTTTAAATATTGCGTGCACACTATAGCCCTCACATGCTATAGGGCATACATGCTATTCAAAGCTTTGCATTAAAACCAAGCCTAAGTCTTGGTTTTTCCTTGGAGATCCAACCCAAAGGTTTGAAATTTATAAATGGGTCTGAGACGTGTTTTGCTGCAAACATATAAAAAATGATTGATTTTTTCTTGTGTGCTCTCCTTCAAGATTCCTCGTGGTTGGGCATCGATAAGATCAAGTTACATGACATTGTAGGTCTCTATGTTAGCTATATAACCATATAATTTATTTTTAATTTGAACTATTTCAAGCCTTTCATCTATAATTTCTTTTGAATGTATGTTCATTTATTTTCAAAAACCACCATGTACTAATTGGGCTTTAGATTTTAGCTCGTTCATCAAATTTTATAACTTAGTTTTTTAGAAACTAGACTCCATTATACATACTTTGAAAAAAAAAGTTTTGATTTTAGATTAGTTTTCAATTATTTCCAGGGGGCACATAGATATTTCACATTTTTGGGATGTGTCTAGTTAAAAAAATCATTAAAAAAAATACTCATTATAAAATTACCCAAAAAAAATGGGATAAACTATATAGTGTTAAGTAACTTTTAACCAGAGAGATTAAAGAATTTCAAAAAAAAAGTTAAAATTTTAGGGGGGCCACACTTTGTACCGTGTTATGTTTTTTTGGAATAAACAGTACCACTTTCTGTGGCCCCCTTTTTTGAGGACCTAAAACTAAACCATTTTGAATAAAAATTAGTAATTTAGAAACTAGATTCAAAAGACTATGACTTTTGTTTTTTTCATATTTTAAAATTTTGATCATAACTATCTTCAAATTCTTGTTGAAGTTTAGAAATTGCTGATTTCAGGAAAAAGGTGTGCACTTATATCCCCCTTTTGGCACCACAACTTGGTGCACTTACCCTATACATAATTCTAAACTACTCCAAATTGTACTTTAACTCCTAAGGTTAGAGAGACTGACTGGACACAAATTCAAAAATAATTAAATATTTCACAATATCTGTGATAATCAAGTTTAACATTCTATAGATGACCTCGTCCACTTATCTAACATAATTTTTTTGCAGAATTTAAAAATGATTATAAAGAACAAATCAACTATAATTTAATTATCCATGCCTTTAATAAAAATAAACAAAAGACATTGTATTTTATTATTAGAATAAATTATTTGAATTTACATTACAAAGACATATTTTAAAACTCCTTACTACTCCTTATAATTAGATGTCAAATACTTCAAGTACAAGTAAACAATTGATTCTCGTAGGGACAACTCGGTTAGTTTCCTCTGCTTCGGGTGGTGGTTCTACTACTAGTGCTTCTTCTTGTCTTCATATGTGTCTCTTATTTTGTTATGTTATAGGGAACTAATGTGCCCCTTCACGACAAGACCAATCCTCTTGAAAAAAACTCATCGCTTAAATACCACCACTTCAAAAAAAAAAATTTATTAGTGATAACCAATAACTTCCTTTCTTTTTCAAAAATGTCGATCATAGCTCATAGATTTTTGTTAAATATCGGGATATCTAGGAGGCAGGAAACTTATAACACCCATAGAAGAATATCATTATAGAAGTATATTTGACAAAACTGGACATGTTTGAAGAACAATATTTGGGTGTATTAAATATAATTATTTTAAAAAAAACATATTGACACGATTTTATACTTGATCGAGTGGAAGAAAATGCATATCTTGTGGAGTAACACTTTCTTTGATCATTCATGATTGTTGGAATAGGAATAGAAAATTTGAAATTCATTTTGTTTGTTAATTGGACTAGGGAATAGGAATACATATTCTCATTTTTCCTCTAAAATGTGCTTATAGCCATTCCTATTCCCAATATGCACTCATATTCTTCATTCCTATGCCTATAACCAAACAGAACTATCATTTCCTATTCAAGTTGATGTTTTTTCTCAATTCATTCCTTACTGACTATGATGGTTTAGATTTCTTTGCTGATGGGGATGGTGGGTGAGCCATGTTTGTGATTGCAATTCGATCTTATATGATTGAGCCTTTGTATATTTCCTTCATATCTTGTGTGTTCAAGTTGTGCTTCTTATACTAACGTGTTGACCAATTTTCAATCAACATGATTCATGTGTGACATAGCATGCCCAAAATACCATTATTATCACTTGCTTCAAATTTCTCCATCGCCGTTGTAGTGATATTCGTTTACTATTGTTTGTTCGATAATCATAGTCAGAACTAGCTTATTTCTACTGCTCTACATCATTATCCTAAGCAAATTATTCTAGAACTTTTTTGTTTCAATCATGCAGTTACATGTATAGTGGTGAATGAAAGAATCCTTGGTGAACAATTGGTCTAAAATAATTTTAGTACTAAGTTCATTTCCTCCCTTTCTAGATTGCAATAGTATTTGATTTATTTTGCTAAGATTTCAAACCAAACATCTACCATAAAGTACTAAGAAGTTGCAGGGAAACATTGAATCCTAGATCAAATCATCTCAATTCAAATTCTCAAAGAAAAATTTACATTCAAGTCTATATGACAAGAAGCATTTATTATGAAAGCCTTCTAATTTTATCTCTCGATATTCTAAGGATCAAATAATCACTGACCTTATCTAAGAGTAGTCCATTTCATTTTGCATGTTGTCTTTATATACTACTATATACTAAACATGTCCATCATATTTGATTGATTTCATATCTAATAGCTTTATCATATATGGAGTCTTTGGATTTTTGCAAAAATTTAGAGATCCATCACTACCTTTGGATGATTTCATGGTTACTATTCATATTGATCAACCTCTATCTATATATTTCATTGACATTCTTTCTATAGATGGGGCCTTGATGATTTTTTTTTTGTCCTTCTCCTATGAATTCCTTAGTCATAGAAGTCTGCACCCTTGATTCTTCTTTTTGTTCCTTTCAAAACACATCTCCATTCCAATTAGGTCTTGTTATACATGTTATTCATTATGACCTTCCTTTCATGAATTCAAACTTAGATCCTAAGGATCCTACTCATGTCAACCTTATAAGTGGCTTATCCACTCTTCAAGATTGGAAAACCTTATCTTTCACACCAACATCATACATTCTTGAATTTGTGCATCAAACACCTTTATTTCATCATTATATGCGTATTGATTGCTTCTCATCCAAGAGTTCTTATTATTCTATGTTTTTTTTTTTTAATGCATTTCTTATATTAAGTTTCATATTAGTTGTGACAAAGCGTGGTATCTATTTCATGGTCACTTTTCTTGACACTTGTATATCCCTATTATGTTTCTCCTTGGTTTGTGACATTGTTAGCCTATCTTTTGGGGGCTCATTGTCCTACTTTGCAAGTAACGTAATAGTTATTTCCCATGTCTCTTCACTTGGGGGGCAAGGGTGCTATTTTTTATCTTTCTATCATTAGATCCATTATCTCCCTATGTTGACTTGTTTTACACTTAGGGAGGCATAATGTTTCCTTCTTCCTTTCTTCAATGCATCCAATATCCTTTATAAATTTACATTATATTAGGGCTTATATTGGATATTTAATTCTCTATTCTCTCTAGGATCTGTTATCCTTTTGTTGTTTTTTTTCATGATAACTAAATGGGTATACTATGAAATCCTTTCATCCTTCTATTTTATTGCTCTACGGATTTTAATTATTTTATGGAACAGTCTTATCTATGGGTATGTATTGCTTTGTTACATGCATGGCTATGATTTTTTCCTAAAAAATGTCTTTTTATATTTTAGATTATAATGCTTCTCATTAAATGATCATCTATAGCTTACATCATGTGTAATATTCTTTTCTAGTATCTTACATTGTTTAGAACTGATTATTCCATGATGTTTCTTTTATCGTCTCTATGGTGTAGCATTATATTCTTCTTGTTGATTTAGGGTATTTCCATATTGTGCATAGCTATCATTTTTTTCTTATGAATCATCCTTATATTTTCCAATATTTTGTCCATCATAGATTTCCTTTTCTTGTCTCATGCTTGGGGGGCAAGAAGCTTTATATATAATTTATCTCTTTCTCCTAAGAATTTACTTTTTGCAAGCTTACATGGATTTTTTATTCTTTTTGTATGAAATTTTTTGTCTTGATAATGGATTCTATCTTTTGCAAGAAGTGTATGTCCTAAGTCACCACGTCTTCTTTATCAAGTCAAACTATGTCTATTATATACACTTTCCCTTGCATTGAGATTGTAATCCTTCACCCAAGGATCCCTATTTCACCTATAAATAGGGGGTTGAATAGGTGAATTCTTATTCGTATTCCCTTTCCTTGGAGATGTTATCTTAATCAAGCACTCATCTTAGGTGGATGTCTTGTTCTTAAGATTTATCCCTTTTGAGGATCCTCGTGCCATAAGTAATTTATCTTTTTCACAATTGTCTACGTTCCTAGATTGAAGAGTTGTGACTTTTTGCTATGAATGTAGTTTACATTATTGCTAAAAGGTTATCTCCTTCTTTTGTAAGTAGGTATCCTCTTTCTCTTCCTTCTCATGCCTATTTGACATAGCCATGAAAATGAGGGGGGTATATATATATGCCCTCCTTGTACATAGTCTTTCTTGCATGGGGTAGCAAATATAGATACTAAGCATGGTTTAGAGTACTTTAACCTTAGATGTTAGGTATGCTTTCTAAGTCATTCACAAATCTATGTAGTATTACTTCATGTCTCTTTCACACACACAAACATATATATTAAATCAATTAATGGGTAACATAGACAAACTTGCTAAATCTCATTCATGGGTAATGCATCCAGATACATACATATATGTTAAATCTTATATATGGTCCATACAATTTTTTTTACTAAAGTATTGTCTATAAGTAACACTTCTAGACACAACATGCTAAGTCCCATACATGGGTAATGTATCTTTTTAAAGGACCACACCATGGTGATACAATAGATGTTGATCTACGGGTGGAACTTTGGTGGTTTGACTAGCGGGTTACCAATCCATTACATTATTTCAATGTCATCTTTTGCAGTAGCTCTCTTGGTGATTTACAGTGGGGTGGGCACTCTACTAGGTGAAGTAATCACTTTCTCTTTTCTCTTTTTCTTTAATGCTCATAGAGATAGAGCCAAAAGCTATATTGATTAATGATATTTCTTTTTCATTTCTTATGTCATCACTTATGCTCTTGTAATGGCTTTCCAAATATGATGTTAGTGGGTGAGATGTTTCTTTAGCTGAGGTCTCTTCCACTAGTTTATTTGGGCTTTTAGTATATTTTTAGCTTTTGTTTTTCTCCGCACCCTAGCACATGAATGTGGAGGTAGGACCCTTGGTCTTGGGGGCTTGTTCTCTTTAACTAAGTGATAGTCTACCTCATTGTGAATCACCATATTCTTCTTCTCTACTCTCTACTTTACCACAAGTGTAGGTCAATTCACACTTTTGCTAAACTGGGGGATGAATATATCATCTTAAATTATAAGCACTCCAATTTAATGAAGTTATAAAACATATTTAATTGGGGTAAAACCTAATCAAACCTTTTTAAAGCTCATGTTTTCATGGCATTAAGCTCAAGGTAGGATTTGTTTCCCCTATGCCCTTTCTTTTCATCGATCTTTCCACTTGGAATCTACTCCTTGAACTATGATAGGTTTTTCTTAGAGTCTGGACATTATTTATGGGACCTATTTTGGGGTCTCAAAATTATTCTTGGGGCTTGTGCACCTGGAATTTAGGGGTGCAATGCACCCCTGATGCTTCAAGGGTGCACTATACCATTGATGGACCAATCAAGGGCACAATGTGTCCCTAATGAGGCTCTATTTTGGCTCCTTTCTTTGGATCTCATATCCAGTTAGTTTCGAGGTGCAAACTTGTAGGTAGGTCAGCCTGTGGGAGTAAGCTATTTCAAGCCCTTTATAAATCCTCTCATTTGCTCTATTTTCATATCTCATCTTCAAGTCTTGAATCTCTCCCACTCAAGCATTCAACTTATCAAATTCTCTTTAAGAGTTCAAGGCATTCAAGCTATCTCTCTAATTGAAGATCAAGGATTCATGCATTCAAGCTATTAAAGGAGTTTATGCAAGATCTAACATTTGATATTCAAGATCTCCCTTCATACATTCAAGGTCCTTTGTTGAATCTTCTACATCCATCATCTCAAGATCTATATTCATCTACATGTATTCATAAGATGTATTTCAAGAAAATTTATTTAGAAAAGGTTTTGGTTTCACATTGATTTCCTTTCTAGGGTTTTGAAGTTGAGTCAAAGCTATTACATCTACATACTTGATTACATTCTGAATTCAAGAGCATATGCATAGATTTCCATTGCTTCGTGTTAGATCTATCATTACTAATTGCAAGCAACTTTATTTCAATTCAAGGTTAATTCAAAACTAGGGTTTGACTAAGCCAACCCACCACCCCCCACCCCCCCCCCCCCCCCCCCCAAAAAAAAAAATTTAAAACTAAAAATAAATAAATAGTCCTTTATTTTGCAAGTTTTGGATCTCTGATTGATGAATAGGTTGTGGATTTGGATACCCTTTTTGGCTTTATCCAAAATTATTAAATTAGAATCAACATCTTACACCTTTCATCAGGGTCACATTGCACCCTTAATTCTCCATTTTGACTCGGATTGAGGAGGTTGCCCCTTATTGCTCGCGAAATAATTTTTGGGTTTTGTCTATAGTGCAACTTCATTCTATAAATTAGGGATCAATCCATTTGGAGGTTGTTTGTTAGATTTTTTTCAAGTTTGTATCTCATAGGGTATTTCATCTTCCTCTCTTTCATTTCTTTATACTTCATCATTTTTTCACATCTTCATATCTTAGCTCTATATCTTATATCTTCTTGTTTAAACCCTCTTAAGGTGGAGGGGAGAGGGGATTAAACTCAATTAATTCATCCCTTTTGCACTAGGGTTTTGCATTGGTACTTCCTTTTGTATCAATCTAACCTAATCCAAGGGGTGGATCGTGATCTTCCTTCTTCTAAATGTGTTAGGGTGATTGCTTCATTTTTTCCCCAACATAGGTCACAATTGTAGTAGCTTTGTTAATATTGTGTTTCTTCTTTCACTAACCAAATTATCTTGCATATACATGATCTTCATTGCATGATTTTAAAAAATCAAAAATACATTATATTGTCATAGTGAAACCCAATCAAGCACATGTTGAATATCATACTCTTATAAACTCTTTCATCATCATACTTATGACAACATAACAATCGATATGACTCTTTTACATACAATAAAAACATATAAGTTGGGGCTAACAAAGAGATATTGACATCAAATCCTACACTAAGTATTCCAAAAATTGACTCTAAGATCTAGAAAAACAAATCTAGAGTGTCAAGGTAAGAAATTACCTTAATGGTCCAAAAATGAACATTCAAGAAGAATTTCAGCTATTGAGTCCCAACATACTAGCTAAGTGATATCAACTTGGAAGAAAAACTCAAAAGAACACAAGAGAATAGCAATAGGAGTAGAGAAGATAATCCTTTAGAGGCAGAAACTCACTTAGAGGAAGAAGTTTGAATTCCTAGCCCTACTCAAATAAAAATCAAGAAGCCAATAGGTTGGATAACTTTATGGGAAAATTTAACGATAGGAGACCAAATTTTAGAGGAAAATCACCTAGCAGAAAAAATGGTCCAATTAAATGTCATAATTGTAACCAAGAAGGTCACATGGCACACAAGCATCCTACAAAAGGAGGAATTAGCTCTCATGCAAAAACAAGGTCACAACTAGTTCAAGAAGCTAAAGCCAAATGTGATTCTTATGGTTATCCAAAATAATGAGAAATATTGATGATGGGAAGAACATTACTTAAGGTATCACATTAGAAGGAGCACCCTCCTCAAAGGAAGGCTATTTTCATAACTAATTTCAAGGCCAATGAAAATGTATGCCAAGTTACTATTGATTCAAGATCTATTGAGAATTTCATTTTTGTGGTAATGGTAGAAAAGTTGAAATTAAGAAGAGTTCCACACCCTTTTCCATACAAGGTCTCTTAGTTGAATAAGGGTCAACAAGATTTAGTGGAAGAACAAATTTATGTAGAATTCAAAATAGGTGCCTACAAGGAATAAAAATTGTTTAATGTAGGTAATATAGATGCTTGTCATCTTTTTTTGGTAGACCATGGAAATTTGACCTCAAAGCCCAATATGATGGAGTAAAGAATACATACTCCATAAATAAGGATCGTATGTAATAGATTTTTTGCCTTTGGTTGAAGAAGAACAAGAACCTAGGAAGAAGGAAGCCAAGATCATGGTATGAGGAAAGAAAGAATTTCTCAAGGAGGTTAAAGGGAACCAAAGACCACTTTTTACACTAATTATTGTCCTAGAAGATAACAGATCTAATAGGGGTAATGAATTCAATAACTTGCAAGATGAATCAGAACCAAAGACTTGAATTTGCAATTGAACAAGTTCATGAACATGGAAAAAAAGGTGGAACCAAAAGTTGTTGAATTACTTGCTAAGTACAAGGATGTGATAGCTAATGGAAGCCCAAAATAATTACCCAATGAGGGAAATCAGTAATTGCATTGACTTGATTCTTAGAGCCACATAACCCAATGAGGTAGCCTATAAACTCACCCCTCAACAAAATGATGAAATGCAAAGGAAAGTAGAAGAGTTTTTAGAGTCAGGACTAGTAGGAAAGGACCTAATTCTTGTGTTGTACTTACTATCCTAGTACCCAAAAAGGAAGGTACTTGAAAGTTATGCAATTATTCAGGTTCCCTTATTAAGATCACCATCAAAGACCATTTCCCGATACAAAGGATGATGACATATTGGATTATTTGGGGAAGGCTAAGTACTTTACAATAATTGACCTAAAAAGTGGATACCATCATATTAGAATCAAACTAGGAGATGAATGAAAAAAGGCAATTAAAATTAATGATGTTCTTTATAAGTGGAAGATAATGCCCTTTGGGCTATCCAATGCACCTAGTACTTTTATGAGGCTCTTGAATGAGGTCCTCAAGGCTCCCACACAAAGATTTGTCATTGTGTACTTGGATGACATACCCATCTTCAGTGATACTCAAGAGGATCATTTGAAACATGTAGAGTTAATCTTGAACAAGGTTCCAAGAGGAAAAGATCATGGTTAACATGTATAAGTATTTGTTTATGGAGGAGGATATTACTTGCCTTAGGTTTTTTGTCTCTCAAGCCAATGTGAAAATGAACCAAGACGAAGTTCATGCTATCCTCATTTAGCCTGCACAAAAATTATTGGGAGAATTCAAAAGTTTCCATGGTCTAGATAAAATCTATAGAAATTCATTAGAGGGCTCAACCATATATGTGCTTCTATTCTTGACACAATAAAAGGTGGTCAAAAGAGCATATTTATATGGACTAAAGAAGTAGATGAAGAAGTTAATTTGCTAAAAAATAAGGTAGTAGAAAAAATAGTAATAGATTTCCTTGATTTCAACAAGATTTCTTTGATTGGGTGTGATGTAAGCCATGTTGATATAGAAGAAGTACTTAGCCATGAAGGCAAGCCCATTTCATTTTTCAATGAGAAGATTAACGAAGAAAAAAAAGATACTCTTCATATTACCTTGAGATGTATGCACTACTAAACTCCTTAAAGAAATGGAGATACTACATATTACCAAGAGAATTTGTTGTATACACAAATAATCAGGCCCTTAATTTCATCAACAGTGTAGAGAAGTTAAACCATAGACACATGAAGTGGGTGGAGGCTCTTTAAGCTTACACTTTCTCAATCAAGCACAAGAAGGGAGCTAAAAAAAAGGTGGTTGATTTTTTTAGTACAATAATGCTAACCATGTCTAAAATATAGCTAAAAAGTGTGGGAATCACAGCCTTGAAGGACATTTTTGCCAATATAGAGATTTTGTTGAAATCTTCAAGGTATATATTGAATTTAATGGCATGTATAATCATGAATTTTCTAGTTATTTAATCCAAGAGGGTCTCTTATTTAAAGAAGGGAAGTTATTTATTTGAATAGGTTCAATAAGGACCAATATTATACAAGAAAAACATAGTGGGGCTTTAGCTAGTCATTTTGGTCTAGACAAGACACTTGAGCTAGTTAGGAGACATTATTATTGGCCAAGAATGTAAGTAGATGTTAAAAAAATTGTAGAGACCTACAATATATGTCAAAATTATAAGGAAAGAACCACCAATACTAGTTTCTATCAACCACTTCCAATCCCCCCAAAAGCTTGGGAGAGTGTTAGTATGAATTTTTTAATGGGCTTACCAAAGACACAAAAGGGTTATGCTAGTGTATTTGTTGTGGTGGATAGGTTTAGTAAGATAAACCACTTTCTCCCATGATAAACCATTAGCAATTCCTCTTTTTTTGTCAAATGATTCTTCAAAAACATAGTTAGAATAAATGGGTTATCAATGAATATTGTATCTAATAGAGATGTGAAGTTTGCAGGATATTTTGGAGGAATTTGTGGACAAAATTGGGAACACGCTTGTTTTTCTCCCTAGCTTGTCACCCTCAAACTGATGGGCAAATGGAAGTGGTTAATAGGTCCTTAGGAACCTATTAAGATGTTTGACTCATAAATATGTTGATAAGTGGGATTCCATTTTTCCTCAAGTTGAATTATCCTAGAATGACACCATAACTAGAAGTACAAGAATGACCCCTTCCCAAATTATGTATGGGATGCACCCTAGAGGTGTCCTTGAGCTAAGAGAATTTCCAAAAGATACACCAATCAACAATGTTGTTGAAAGGTTTTCTAAAATAGTCAAAGAGGTACATGATAAAGTGAAAAATAAGCTACAACAATCAACCCTTGAGTAGAAACATGTTGCAGATTAGAAAAGAAGAGAAATTCACTTGCAGGTAGGAGACCTAGTATGGGAAAATCTAAGGAAAGAAAGGCTTCCCAAGACCAAGCATACAAAATTACTTCCAAGGAAAATAGGTCCTTGGACCATCTTAGAGAAATATGGATAGAATGCCTACAAGATACAAATTCCCCAACTTCCCCTAAATGTTGGCATATCACCCATCTTCAATATAACAAATTATCATACCATAAAAAAAGATAAATATCAACACCACCTCTCAAAAAATGTAACAATTGGAATCAAACTTGAAAGCACTCACCAAACCAAAAAACCTCAGCTGGAAAGGATATTGGGCACCAAGGTCAACAAAATAAGAAGAAGGGATATAAGCAATACTTATTCAATTGGAAAGATAAACCTGAATCAAAAGCTATTTTTTTGGATGAACATCAGATAAAAAAGAATTGGATCTATTGTAGCTAAACTCTTCTCAAGTGGACTTGATATTTCTTCTTCAGGGTAGTATGGTGCAGGGGCACAAGGTGGCAATCAAGAGCAATCAAGGCTCAAACTAATTTAAATGGTCATGTGTGTTTAGAACCTTTTTTAAAAAATTAAATTTTATTTAGCTGGTGTGTGTGTTTAATAAAGTCCTTATGAGTGTGAGGTGGCAAAGCCATGGTGGAAATCCATAAGTTATCCATGAATTAAGCCACCTATGACTACCTCTCTTTAATAGATTTGGGAATGTTGAAAAAAAAAATTGTTTCTTTTTAAATATGTATCTAAATCTTGAGCAAAAATCCAAAAAGGATTTTAGTTAGATTGAGAAACCTAACAGTTTCAAAATCTTGCAATGTTGCATGATTGCATGTTTCCAACTTTGGCAATTTGGTACAAAAATGATGGATCCTACTTGTAGCTATTAGAAGATTCCCATGATGTCTTCTTGTGTGTTTCCAAGCTTGGATCCATAAAAATCAAGGAGGGGTCATTCATGTAAATGAACAATTGAAGAAGATTCAATTGAAAACTCAGTTTTCTCTACTTTTTCCCATGTGACTAGAGCTTTTACAGCCCTGTACGGATGCAATACTATATGAAGTTACATGCATACTATAGGGGAGTGAGTTATCTTCATGTTGTGATTTTTTTGAGGTCTTAACTCAATTGGAGGTCAACTGATCACCTTTCTACTTTGATTTTTTTGGGCATTCCTTATTCTTGGAACTGCTGGACAATCACTCGTCATCCTTCATCTAAGGGTGCCAATTTGTGAGACTATATCCACCTCTTGTCATTTGCATTGGTTTTCCCTTGAGGGTGTATTTATCTTCAATAGTGTGTTAGGTTCTTCCTTTATCTCAACATCTAAGGGTTATTGTCAATCCTCCAAACTCACCATCTACTTCAATGATTTGATTTAAGAAATGGGTTGAAACACAATATCTGATGAGAATCAAGTACTTGCGATATCAATGCTCAATTTCTAGAAAAACTTACAAAAACTTGAAACAGTTGTATGCAAACGAAAAGCCATCATATTATTCAAAAGTATAAGAATATATACAATGATGGAATATCAAAAGTCACCATAGCCGTGAATTCGAAAAGTATATGTGGCTATAATAAAAACAATAATATTTAACTAAAACTATTCAAAAATAGGTGTTTATTTACTCCAACTTGTCGGGGTCATAACTTTTGACCTAGACCTCATAATTCAAAACCATTTACACTGTTGGCAATAAGAAAGTTTAAAATGTGATTTTAGTCCCTAAAATAGAGAGCCTTCGAATTCCCAATTTTTGAGATAGATGAAAGTTTCAACTTGAAATTTTGAGAAAAAGACCTTCAAAAAAGCTAATTAAAAAGGCCTAGAAAAACTTTTTTTTAAAATATGAAAAAGTTTCAAACATTTGATTGTTCTGGATAATATGGATCATTTGATCCTTCCTATGAAGGATTCCATGTCCCAAACACATACAAATTTTTTGAATGATCATATGAATACCTACAGACCAAACATATGCAAGTACTTAAAAATATTATAATAACCTCTACTAGATGTTAGTGTTACTTTAGACTCAAGGACGTGTGATGTGCAAAGTCATTGTTTTTTCAATTTGCATCATTTAATTTGTTATTCAAATTTTGACCAGGGCATGTACAAGGTTGTCTACTATAAGGATCATTCAATGAGACTTCACTAATTGGGGGTTTTTGCACTATGAATAGTGGCTAACTTGTATTTTTGACCTAATCTAGAACAATCTGGAACTTCCCTAATTAAGCTTCTAATTTTTTATTTGTTCCTATTTTAAAACTTAAAAGAGATTCCTAACATGTTTCTATCTTATTTCATCAATCTAGAGTAACAACAAAGTCTTTATCTAATCTAAAAAAAAGCTTACTTTGCTGAAAAGAAATGATGTTTACTAATGAGAAAAATGCTTGTAATTAATCTAAACAAAAAGTCCAATTTTAAATAGTTCTCATCTATTCTATCATATCTCTATCTATTAAAAAGTATCCATTTAAATCTTGTTTCTATTTTAACATTGATCCATATTAAAACATTTATAAGAAAACTATTTCTATCAAAAATAACAAACTATCTTAAAATTTTGTAATAGAGTCTACCTTATCATCATAACCCATTTGAGTAGAATGATCCCTATTTCCAATGCATCCAAGACATGAATAAGGTCTAAAATGATTTTCTTTATTATCATAGCTTCAATGTTGAGTCTTAAATCAATTCTTTCCTTACAACTTATAAAATGCTAAACCAAGTTCTAAACTAACTTCCTAATCTGTTGAACTTCTGACTAATTTCCTAAGATTATTACAACTTGAAAATCAAAAAGTAATGTAATAATGGGGTTTTTAACAAAACAAACTAAGAGCAGAATATATAGCATTCCTTTATTCAAACAAAAAAAATAGTCAGTCCGCATGAATAGGATTGGCTAAAACAAAACAGGACAAAACTATGAGTTCTGATTAGTAGAATAAGTCCATCAACTGTGTGCCAACCATTCATAAAAAATTGTGTTTGTACTTCAGTTGAGTGTAGGGTATTTTTTAGTGGTGAATATTAGTAATTTTGGGAATTTTAGAAAAAAATTGGTAGTAATTTGGCTAATAATTTAAAATTTAATGCAATCTAAATCGCCACATTTTTATTAAATTTAGTTCTAAAATATTTAAAATTGCTCAATAATTTATTTCATTAAAAAAATTAAATGCAAAGTTTTGCCACAATATTTGATACATGATTAGATTTGATTCACCTAAATATTATATATTATCGAATAAATTAAAATTAATTCACCAATAATCATCATAATTATTAGTTACTTTGGGATATATTACCAATATTTAGTTGTCACTATTGATTTAAAAGATAATGTAGTTATCCTCATAATTTCCATGTGATAAAACATGTTCAATTTTGATTTGTAATATTCCATGACAATTGGTGAACTTCTTATTATTATTGAGATTTGCTAATATTTTCTACTCAAAAAATATGATTCCAAAATAATCGCCAATGTAAATAATATTTAAAATATAAAAAATTGAGAGATTCGCTGATAAAAATAATTTGGTTTTTCAAAATCATGAAAGATTCGCCAATAATTTATATCTTTTTCTAGAGGGGGGTTTCTTAAATTTTACCTTGAGTGGTCATTATCTTTAGTTTTGTTATGTAGTTCTTCAAATTGACTGGATCGCCTAGTGTATATAGTTTGATCCTTCCCAAATATCTTTGCCTAAAAATCTGTAAGCATCTTGGACATGGTAAAGTGTATAACAATACCACAGTTTTACATATTTGATTTAGTTTGACTAAGGAAAAATATACATTTATCAACCAAATATAAACATTAATCCATTAGTTCAAAATTAACTTCAAAAGTCAATAACCTAAGTACATATGCATATAATTCCTATTATTTACACACTTTAACTTTCAAAGATGTCTTATTTACAATTCCTATTATTTACATGCATTAACTTTCTGCCCCTCCTTAGAATAAAAAATAGTGATTCTGAGGAGGGGTAGAAAAAGGGTATTGAGAAGAGAGGAAATTTGGGCAAGGCTATGGGAAACAAGGGGAAGAATGTTGAAAGAGATTTTGTCCCTTCTAATGATGAACTCTTAAGTAAGAAGGTTGAAAGAAAAAGGAAAAAAGTGTTTGCTTAGGATGTGGATATCAAGGGAGATCTCAAGGAGACAAAGTTGGATAGAAACAAACAGGGGGAGCACGAGGACTTCCTTGAGAGTAACAAAGATGAGGATGATCAAGGGTTTCTAAAGGGAATATTTGGGAACCCAAGGATAATGATGAAGGACATTGGTACCCTAAAGCAAAAAATTTAGAACATATCAATGGATTTTGATCAGCTCAACAAGACGACAAGGGGGGAGAGAACACTGGGTTAGCACATAGACAAACTTTATGAGGTTATTGGCAATGCGAAAGAGGCAAAGAATTTGGTGAAGCATGTGCCACCACTTGAAGCCAAAAATAGAAATTTAGACCAGGTTGTTAAAGACCTTTCAAAAAGGATGGATGGGCTAGATACTAGAGTGGGTAACATGGAAAAAATGGTTAAGAAATTGGTAGATCATAACTGCAATATATTGAAGACCATGGCTGACAAATTTAACACCCTACTGAACAAGATGGAATAGAGAAAAATCCAAGGCTCTAATGCTATGAAAGAGGACCAAGGCCCGAGCAAGCACACAAGGGCTAATTCCAAGAAGAATGAAGGTGCAGAAGCAAAAAAGTTGGATGACATGAAAGCATTTGCAAATAATATGAACATCCTGGTAGACCAAGCAGCAGACCTTTTGAAGAATTTGTAGTTGTCCTAGGGCTATCTTTTTTCTTTTATTTTGCTATCTTTTCATGCATAGTTATGTTTTGGCCTCTCTTTTTTGGCTTGATTTATCTGTTCCCTTTTGGATATGAGGCCATTTGTTGTCTGAGCTTCTATGCTCTTGTTTCTATGATACTTTGTATGAGGTATCGGGTCCTTTAAAACTTGTTTTTACCTAATCAAAACTTTTAAAGATGTCTTTTTGGTTGTTGAAAACAGGAATAAAAAGATGCATTACATGATGCCCATCATCTCTCCCCTCCCCAAGTGAAATGATGTCCTCATTGTTTTAGATTTGGTAAGTCCCTATTTTCTTGTTGCATATGATCATTCAGACAAACTACTCCAAAATTGTAGGCCAAATATGCTCTCTCATGTTGATATCCATTAGTGATGATAATGTTGTGCATCCATTCTCTTAAGTTATATGCATCCAATCTATTTGGAGAATTGAATCATGGAACATGAGAAATGATTAATAGAATTTTGAACCTCATTCCTATCCACTTTGCCTATTGTGTCTCAATAATCTGAAAAATATCCCTTGCCCTAGTTTGTTACCAAATGAAGCTATGTAGAGACATTGGCTCTCTCCTTCTAATGTAAGGTAGAATATAATTTTATATTTCCCTTATGCCACTACGGGCTTGAAATGTAAGGCAGTTTATTGCAACTATGTAATCACAAATTGATTGTTGTAAATTATGCTTGCATACTTTAACTCTATCCACACTTTGGGCAAGTGCTTTGAAATCCATTTTGAAAGTAAGTGTTTTTGGATATTCATGCCACATGGGAAAGTTTATTCTTGCTTGCATATCAATAAATTTGTCATTTTGATCATCCCATTCTTTTTTATTCTACATAAAAGAAATAAATGCTCGTAGTTGTAACTCATAGTTGTAACTCGCCAACATACAAATTGAGAAAGGAGAACCAAAGATTACCTAATAAGAATCCATGCAAATAGAATTTGCACATAGAATTGTGTATTGTTGGATTACTTTTGACATAGTCAGTCATAAACTCAAAATCATCCTCATAATCTAGTTTTCTTTTCAGGCTAATCTAATTTATCTGCCATAACAAGAATTATTCCTTGAGAAAAAATAACATACACTCCTGAGGGTTTCTTTAAACAACTTATTTGTAAAAAAAATCTTATTAGTTGTTCTACACTTGTTTCAGTGTTAATTCATTCTTTAATGGCTTGTTCCAACTGTTGTTGTAAGTCATCAATTTGATGCCCATCTCTAGATGAAATTGTGGAGGTGGATGGTTGTTGATCAATTAGTTCCTTTGTAGTTTGCAATTTCTATTGTAGAACTTGAATTTGACCCTCATAATTGACTTTGACATTTACAAGTTCATGTTTAATAAAAATAGCTCCTTTTAATGTATTCAATTGTTCATCTTTTAATATTTTTTGGTTTTTGAAATTTTCAATTTGCTTTTGAAGTTGAATTTCTTTTTCAAGTATCTGAGTATACATGTTATCTCTTATTTTTCTCTCTTCTTCAATTCCCTTTTCTTTTTGTGAGAGGAGTAGAGTTTCTTGTAACTACATTTCTTCTTCATTGAAATATCTTTTCACTAGCATTGAGTGTGTTTCTTCATCTTGTACTATTTCCTTACCTTCTCTTTGTTGAAATATTTCTTCATTTTCCTCTTCATTTGTTGCTTCAAATTCTTCCTCCACCCTTTCTTCATTAGAACTCAATTATTCATCTTTTGCAAAATCAAGGATAGAGTTGGAGGGTTCCTGATTATCCTCTTGTATTTTCAATGTTTCATCTTGAGATGGTTCTTGTGGATTCATCTGAATATTTTCATGTTCTTTATCTTGAAACGGTTCTTGTGGATTCATTTCAAGATTTTCAACTACTTTTAGAAATTCCTGAGAAGATTCCTCTTTTCCCTCTTTTGAATATTTTGTTTGATGAATGTTTTCCATAGGAGGGGATTATTGTATATCTCCTATGGTTTCATTAGGTTGATCTATAGTTGTATCATTGTAATCAAAATTTACAATTCCCTTATATTCGTGTTTGGTCTTATCTATCACAATCCCCTATTTCCTAGAATTTTTTAATTTTCTTTTAAATCGAGTGCTTGGTGTTGTAGGTTTTTCTTGAGTTGAAGAAAACCTTGGAGAATGTTGAGCCCTAGTAGGTATTTCCTTCTTCATTCTTCCTATTCTAGATTTATTCTTCTCCTGAGTCCTAAGTTTTATTTCTCTTGAACCCTAGGCTTTTGTTTGTCTTGAACCCTACGTTTTTGTGCATATTGAACTTTGGGTTCCCTCATAATTTTTTAAACCTTTTTAACTTCAAAACTACTACCCTTCCCTATCAAAAAATTATACTAGGATACTTCCCCTATACCATCTATTACTAAATAATCAAATGTATGAGGGCTTGATGCCTTACCTCTTTTTGCTTTATCTTGGCCTTAGGGATTATGGTCAATAACTAGTGAAAGAGAAATTCTAGCAAATCCACCTTCAACTCAGGCCACTATTCACCATATCATATGTGACACAACATTTTCAGCGTATGCCCAAGCACCATTCTATACTATCCTTCATAGGTGAAGTATTTCATCAGTATTACAAAAAGAAAATTCATGGTTCCAGAAATGATAATATGTTCACCCTTTTGGTGTTACCATTAATTTTAACCTATTCTAGTCTCTTGTTATCTTCCAAGCATTGTAGAATTGATCAATCAATTCTTCTAGACTTGTGATTTGTTTAGTCATTATTTCACCTTTGGTTGGTATACGAGAGATCTTTCTTATAATGTTTGTGGTGACATGTACGATTCATCCATGGACCCTAGTAATGTTCACATGAAAGTTCTAAAGAAATTCATCTATTAATCCTTCATCAAAATCTTCATAAATTTTAAGAAAATTTAACCACCCTACCCACTACAACCATTGCTCCAATTCTACACTTAACTCCAACATTTTTGGCTCTGATTTCCTTTTTCGACTCATCTAAGTAGCTTTACTTATATAATTCTTTGAAAATAAAATAGACAGAAATGGCAAGATGTTGATTATTAAATCTAGACATATTGGAGGGTCTTTATGATTTTTAGTTAACACCACTACTTGTAAAAATGACTACTCTAATTAATAAAGCATTTCCATCTGAAGTCACATGAAACATATCATAAAAATATCTTTCAAATCTTCGCCTTGAAATTGGCAAAACCTTTATGCTATATTAATGATGTGACTTCCCATTTTTCATATCTTTGGCAAGATTATGGCATTTATTACATCTTATTCCATTTCAATTTCCCTTAAAAAGCATCTAAAGATAATTAATCATGCATAACAAATAGTACTAAGATGCACATTCCTTATATTATTGCTTGAAAAGATAATAATTAACAATGGATAATGATAAGTTTGATAAAATAAATACATACCATTTCCTTTCAATGTTTTAGTTTTTCCTTTCTTTGCATGTACGACACTTGTCAAAGAAAATTTTGATAGATGTCAATAGAGAGTTGAGGTATTGAACTTGAAACTTTTTGAAAACACCTATTATTATTTTTTTATTGGTAATTTGGAACTGGTAGGAGTGATCTAGTGTTTTTATAACTGAAAGTCCGCACTTTCATTTCTAATTTTCAAGTATCATTCTGGTGGATCACCATTTCTAGTTTTCAATTCACCCCTTTCTGGTGAATCACCATTTCTGGTTTTCAATTTGCTTCTTCTTCTTCTTCTTTTAAAGTCTTTCTTGGAGAACAAATTGCCATTTTGGTTTTCAATATGTTCTCTTTATTTCTCTTCTTGGTGTTTGTGGTGAAGTAATAAAGATGGAAGACATGTCTTCTATAGTGAAAAATTCGATACAAGCTTGTAATTCTACCAAGAATTTGGTTTTTGATATTGGCTTGTGGTAAAGTTTCAATCTATGGCCATCTACTAGCATGGTTTTCTTTTCACCATCTATAGGGATCAATTGTAAAATACCATTAGAGTATATTGTTTCCACTTGGTATGGCCCCATCCATCTTGTATGAATTTTTCCCTTCAATTCTTGAAACTTTGAGTCATACAACAATGACCAATTTTCTTGTTGATTTTTTTTGGTTTTGATATACTTATCATGCCAAACTTTCCTCTGTTGTTGAATTACCTTTGTGTGTAGAAATGCTTATGATCTCATTTCATACAACCTATTTAATTGCTGAATTATTTCCTTCTCTACTTGAGTTAATGAAATCCCCAATTCTCTTTTCATTCTCAATGTTTGGTATTGACATTCTATGGGCATTACTGGTGTTTTTCCATAGACTAATTTGTATTGTGATCAAAACCCAGTAGTTGTCTTCCATGTTGTATTATAGGCCCATACTACTTCATCCAGTCTATCTAACCAATCTTGTTTATCTGTTGATACTAATTTAGTCAGAATGTTTTCTAATTCCCTATTTATTACCTTAACCTAACGATTAGCTTGTGGATGATAGGGAGATAATTTTTTATGAGTTATTTGGTATTTCTTCATAAACAACCCCATCATTCTTGACATGAATTGAGGTCCTTGATCAAAAAAAATTATTCTTGATGCTCTGAATCTCTAGAATATGTTTTTGTATAGAAAATTTGCAATTCTTTCCTCATGTGTTGTTGGAAGTGCTTTAACTTCTACCCATTTAGTCATGTAATTTGTAATTACTAGAATATGATGATTCCCTTTTGAAGGTGAAGTGATTGGGCCAATGAGATCAATCCCTCATTTCTCAAATGGCTCCAAAGCCATCTGAGGTTGCAAAGGCATTTCCATTTGTGGAAGTGGGTATTCCCATTCGCAGGCATTCATCATAGTGATTTATATAGAATGAGACATCTTTGGTCATTGTAGGCCAAAAATTATCATAATCCTAATATCTTGTGGACTATTCAGCTGACAATTGATTAATGACCTACTTTTGGAGTATTATGACAAGCATAGATGATGCCATAGCATTGTGCTTCCTACACACATCTTCGATGTACATGATCAAGGAAATGTTTAGACAAAATTCCCTCAATCCATACATACGTGGTGCTTTCCTTGATTACTTATTTTTCTATAATATTGTAAAATGTGTTGGATATTTTTCTATTACTAGATAGTTAGCAAGGTCTACAAACCAAGGTGAATGAATGGAAATGGAAAAAAAATGTTCATATGCAAATATGTCATTAATTGGTTCATCTTTTCCCTGCAAACCCATCGATGGGAGAAAATTTGTAACAACATTATCCTTTTCTTCCTTATCAACAATGGTTATATCAAATTCTTGTAACAATAATAGCCATCTTATAATTCTTCCTCCAATAACTACTTTGTTCATCAAATATTTTATAGCAGAATGGTCAGTGTGAAGGAACACCCTATATCCTATTATATAACGTCTAAATTTATTTATAGCATATACCACAACAAGAAACTCTTTTTTAGTTGTTGCATATTTTTTCTTAGATGGGCTGAAATTTGTTCTAATGTAATATATTGCATGCATGTTGTCTTCCTCATCTTTTTCCTAGGACTACCCCAACTACATAATTTGATGTGTATGTGTGAATATGAATAGGTTCATCCCAATTTGGTCCCTTGATAATGGGAGCAATCATAAGAGATTGTTTAATTTTTTCAAAATCTTCTTGACAAGCATCTATCCATTGAAAGAATAAGTATTCCTTTAGTAAGTTAAAAAAAGGTCCTACCCTTTTGTTGAATCCTTCTATAAATCATCTATAGTACTTGCATGTCCTAGAAGACTTCTTACATTAGTTTGATTTGCAAGTGTGAAATGTTTTTGAATTATCTCAATTTTCCAGGATCAACTTTTATTCCTTCCCTTGAAATGTGATGTCCCAACACAATGCCTTCTTGCATCATTAAAGACCATTTCTCATGATTGAGAGATAGTATATGCTCTTCACATCTTTTTAATACTTTGTCTAAACTTTTCAAGGCTTCGTCAAACTTTTTCCCATGAACTATAAAATCATTCATGTAAACCTCTACACAAGAAGTTGTAAGATCTATGAAAATTTCTAGAACTACTCTTTGAAATGTGGCTAGAGTATTACATAACCCAAATGGTAAAACTCTATAAGCATAAGTGGCCCATGGGAAAGTGAATTTAGTTTTATCTTGATCATTTGGCACTACCTGGATCTTATTGTAGCCACTAGACCCATCCAAGAAGGAAAAGTAATTGCTTCCTACAAGATTATCCAAGACTTGATCAATGAAGGATAATCGAAAGTAGTCTTTTTAGTTTCTTTATTGAGTTCTCTATAATCAACACATACTCTCCATTTTCCATTCTTTTTTGGAACAATAACCAATGGAGAAACCTATTGGCTATTTGATATTGGATAAATAAACCCTACCTTTAGTAGTTTTTCAATCTCTTCTTTAACAAATTCTCTCAAAGTTGGATTTATCCTTCATTTTCCTTGTCTAATTGGCTTAACATTTTCAATATAAATATGATGCATAAAAACTTCAAGATGTATACCATGCATATCATTATAATCCCAAGAAAATTCTTGAGTATGTAGTGTCACCACCTATTTGACTTTCTTATCCTAAGTCCATGTTAAATGTGCATTGATTATGAGAGGCTTATATTTTTATAAGAAAATATTTTTGGTTCCATTACTCTCATCTTGAACTTCTTTTATCAATAAGTTTAGAGGATATATATCTTAATGAGGATGATGTGAAAAAAAATTGATTGTTTAACTTCTTGTTGTTTGTCATTTTTTTCCTCCTCTATTTTCAAATCTTTTTGAATAGTTCCTTGAAATTCTTTGAAATGTTCTATCAATCCCAAATGTACTACCTCTTTCTCATAATCTACCCATAAGGGAGAATCTTTCATAAGTGTAGGTTTTTCTAATGGAAATAATGATAATTCCTTTTGTTTTAATCCATTTGATATTTTCATGCATCCTAGTCAATAATTGATCTAAGTTGCTACTGTTGCAAGCCAAGGATGTCCCAAAATTATGGGATACCCCATATCTTTTCCTCTTTCTTTCAAAATCAAAAAGTCAACAGGATAATCCCATGTCTCCACAATCACTATGATGTCTTCCAGACTTCCTTTTGGTTGAGTAGTAGAATTATTTGATAACATCAACATAGTAGATGTGGCTTGTATTTTTGTACATCCCAAGGACTTTGTCATGTCAGCTATAATTATATTTATTGTTGCTCCCTAGTCAATTAGGACATTCTCAACTTCTATTTGTCCAAATTTCAAAGTAATCACTGGCATCCCTAGATCACTATTTTGTGTGGAAGAAGTCTCCCAGATAAAACATATGTGATGTTAGTTCCCACTTGGACTATAGAAGGAATTTTTTTCTTCCTTCTAGGAGTCTTTATGCATATTTTTTTAATCACTTTGTTGATCTCAGGAATATCCTTGATAGCTTGAAGAAGTTGGATTTCAATGTTAATTTTCTCCAATTCCTTTAATAAATGAGAATCCAATATATCTTCATGATCTTCTTGGCATTATCTCATGCTTCATGAACTTTAAACCTTTTAGGATAGGGTACCTATCTAGGGTCGGTCTAATCTTCATGAGGCTGAGTTATCAGAGGTTTATTGGCTTCTTGAGTTTTTCCTTTTTCCTGAGGTTTGACATAAGTTGATGTAGGAATAGTTATGCTTCTTAAATGTATGTCATTTACCTCTATGAAATTAAGACCAAGAGGATTTTTATCAATGACATTGATTTTTCGATTCCTTGGATTTGGAACTAGTTGAGCAGGTATTTGAGGTTGATTTACTTGCTCATTTGGTTGATTTGGCAAGAAATTTGTATTTGGTATCCATTGCTTATTAAAGTTATTATTATTTTTCCAATGTTGGGTAGGTTTCCATTGATTCTTTGGGTTATTCCAAGGAGGTTAATTTTGTTGCCATTGATCCTGTTGCCAAGGAGGTTGTTGTCCCCAAGGCACATTTGCGAGATGATTGTTCTAATTGTTCCAACTAGGGTTGTTCCATTGGTTTGGATTATTCCATTGGTTTGATTGTTCTACTAGTTTTGATTGTTCCAATTATTTCTTCTGCCATATGGTCCCTGATTTGGATTCCTCTTCCCAATATAGTTTAAATTTTTTTTAGTTTCTACTACCTTGTTTTTTTATGTTAGAGAGGATTTTAACAGTCTACGTAATATGTGAACCATCATATATAGCACAAACTTCAATAGTATCCAATGGGAATTCTCTTAACAAATTTTTTCATCTACATTTTGAGCAATAAATATCTAGTGGTTTAGAATTCCTCTAATCTGAATGGCCATTCAAATAAAAAAGAATATGTCTTAATTTTTTTCCATTTCTTTCATTACTTGACTAATGTCAGGTTGTACTCCCTTTTACTTAGAATTCCTTATTCCATATATGGTTCTAGAATAGTTATGATAGATATCAATAATCTCTTACAAGTTTGATTTATTAATATCTCCTTTACCCATGAGATTCAAAGAGTCTCTGGAGTCATCATCAATTCCCTTAAGAAAAATGGTTTTTGTAATGTCATCTATTAAACCATTCCCACATCTTTGATGGACAAATTGAAATCTGTCAGCATAGTCTTCCAAACTTTCATCTTCTATTTGTCTCATTCGAAATAGTTCTTCCTTTCTATCCCCAACCCTACAATAATCCTGATACTTATCCAAAAATACATTTTCCATTTCTTCTCAAATTGAAATGGATCTAGGTTGAAGACCCATAAAACATCTTAATACATATTCCTTTAATGTTGAAGGAAAAAATTTTAACTTTTGGTTATTAGATGTATAATCATAGGTTTGATAGAAGACTTCAAATTCAAAAAGAAATTGATCAGAATCCTCTGAAGTCTTTCCTCAAAATTTTGAAAAATTGGTTGGTGAGATATTTTTCATAGGAGGTTCATTGTCCCCCCTATTTATATCTATTGGATACTAAAATGTCTTTTCAAGAGGTGGATTGTCTCCATTACAACCACCCATGTTTACTTTGGTTATTTCCAAGTTGTTCTTGAATTTCTTTGCGAATATCTTCTTCAATCTTGTTAACAAATATATTTTCTTCCTGATATTCTTTTTTCAATGGTTGATTATTTCCTTCCCCTAAATTTTGTCTAAGGGGTAAATAGTGTCCTAGTTGATTTTTAGGTCATCCATTTTGTCTAATCAAACTATTTCAGCA
The DNA here is from genome assembly GCA_028749045.1 of Cupressus sempervirens. Lineage (NCBI taxonomy): Eukaryota > Viridiplantae > Streptophyta > Pinopsida > Cupressales > Cupressaceae > Cupressus > Cupressus sempervirens. The sequence continues at coordinate 466,518,592 of CM053785.1, read as the reverse complement.
CAAGATCCCTATAAACACTGATAGCTTAAATAGACAAGGTCCTTCAAACTATTCATATGGTTCCCTGGCAACAACGCCAAAAATGATGTGCAAAATCGTTGTTTTGTCAATTTTTATCATTTAATTTCTTATTCAAATGTAGACCAAGGTGTGTATAAGGATGTCTTCTATAAGTATCATTCAATGAGAGTTCACTGATTGAGGGTTTTTGCACTATGAATAGTGACTAACTTGTATTTTTGACCTAATGTGAAGCAATCCAGAACTTTCCTAATTAAGCTTCTAAGTTTTGATTTGTTCCTATTTAAAACTTGAAAGATATTCCTAACATGTTTCTATCTTATTTCATCAATCTAAAGTAATAGAAAAGTATTTATCTAATCTTTAAAAAAAGCTTACTTTGCTAAAAAGAAATGATGTTTATTAATGCGAAAAATGCTTGCAAAAAATATAAACAAATAGTCTAATTATAAATAGTTCTCATATATTCTATCATATCTCCATCTACTAAAAATTATCCATTTAAATCTTGTTTCTATTTAAACATTGATCCATGCTAAAACAAATAAGAAAACCTTTTCTATCAAAATTAACAAACTATCTTGAAATGTTGTAACAGAGTCTACCTTATCATCATAATCCATTTGAGTATAGCGATTACTATTTCCAATGCATCCAAGACATGAATAAGGTCCAAAATGATTTTCTTTATTATCAAAGCTTCAATGTTGAGTCTTAAATCAAGTCTTTCCTTACAACTTATAAAAGGCTAAAACAAGTTCTAAAGTAACTTCCTAAACTGCTAAACTTCTGACTAACTTCCTAAGATTATTACAACTTGCATATCAAAAAGTAACGTAATAGTGGGTGTTTTTACAAAACAAAATAAGAGAGGAATATATAGCATTCCATTATTCAAACAAAAATAATAATCAATCCACATGTACAAGATTGACTGAAACAAAAGAGGACAGAACAATGAATTTTGTTTGGTAGAATAAGTCCATCAACTACATGCCAATCATTCATAAAAAATCACATTCATACTTTAGTTGATTGGTCATTATCTTTAGTTTTTTCATGTAGTTCTTTAAATTGACTGTATCGCCTGGTGTATATAGCTTGATCCTTCCCAAATAACTTTGCCTAAAAATCTGCAAACATCTTGAACATGGTGTAGTGTATAACAATATCATAGTTTTACATATCTGATTTCGTTTGACTAGGGAAAAATATATATTTATCAACCAAATATCAACATTATTCCATTAGTTCAAAATTAACTCTAAAAGTCAATAACCTAAGTACATATGCATACAATTCCTATCATTTAAACACATTAACTTTCAAAGATGTCTTTTTGGTTGTTGAAATAAGGAATAAAAAGATGTATTACATGATGCCCATCAATGTGTGTTCCTCCATCCCATTCACTGGGTGAATCATCATATGGAGAAAGACCCAAAAACCAAAACCCAAAGATAAAATAAAGCATATATTAGTGAAGGTATGGAATGGTGTCTAGGAAGATTGTACCTTATAAGTGTAAAAGATACCTTTTATTGGAAGAAAGAGGCAAGATCTCTAGAATCTAAAAACCTACAACATTATATCAATATTAAGAACAAAAGGTAATTTTACACTTGGAAATATCTTTTATATTGTACTTACCAAAAACCCAAATTGTGTTGCTCGAACAAAAGTTCAAGCAACATGGGTTATGACATTGAGTTTTCCTAATGTCATTGATAAGACTATTATTCAATATTAACTCGTGTGACACATGAGATTAATCAATACTACATACTTATGATGTGAGAGTCATTTAAATTTGAACTATGAGCATATTCATTACAGGTGACTTAGGTGCCCAACCAAAGGCTAGGTTGTAGTTTGTGAGTGGCCATAGATAGGAAAACACCTCATACAACCACCAAAGACACAAAAGAAATGTCAATATATTGTCAATAGACCACAAGATCCCAACCAAGACCAAGACCATACACTAAAACTAAGTGGTGAAAAATTATCCATAATTTAACCCTAAGGCACCCAAGAAGGTGTCCCTACAACTTCTTGCCAAGTTGAGAAGGTTGTGGTCTCACAATGCATGCCCCATCTCTCCTAGAAATGGGGACCCCCTAGTAAATTTTTTCCTACCAAGCTCCTTGTCTGGAGTCTTTGTCACTTTTTGGACTCTACCCTAGCTCTAGGTAAACCCATGTACCTAACTGGAGAGGTCCAAGAAATTGAAAAAATTGGAAAAATGAGGTTTTTAATAATTAAATTGCTTCAAGTGTGCATATGCACACTTGTATCCCACTCTGAGGATGTGCACCTGTGCATGTGCACAACCCTAGAGGGTGTGCACTAGGCCCAAGGTCTATATAAGACCCCAAACCCCTTTCACCTCCTCATTCACTTTCAACACTAGCAAAAAGCACACATCTAGCAAGTGCACTCCTCCACCAGCTCAACCTCTTCATCTTCCTACACAAACAACACATAAGGTTAGAAGCCTTATGAAGGTGTTCATATGTGCACCTCCATGAGGTGTGCATGTGTGCACCTCTACACTTACAAACCTAAGATATCTAGAACAAAGACCTCACAAAACTAACCTAAGGCACCTAGACCTAATGAAGGTGAACACATGCACACCTCCACAAGGTTGTACCTTTGTTTCTACACTTAAACAAAAAAAAATCACATAAATTTCAATGGGCCCATGAAGGTGCACACATGTGCACCTTCATGCCCTAAAAAGAAAACTAAAGAGTTCTTCCCCCTTGTCTACACTATGTAGTTTGCAAGTGCACAACTACACCAAAAGGCTATTCAAAGGCCTAAATTAGCACACCTGTGCACTTGTAAGGGTGTGCTAGGTGCATTGAAGTGCATAAAAGGGGATTTTGGGGGAATGGTTTGATTTTTGTCATGTTTTGACTAATTTTGACCTATTTTGGAGTCAATTAGAGTCTATTTTAGGTCAATTTTAACCTTCTAACTAATGTTTTCCTTCACTAGAAAGATAAGATGGCATCATCATCCTCTTAATAGTAGAAAAGATGGCTCTAAAACTGATCAAACTCAAGTATCAAGGGGCACCCAAAAATTCAAGTTTTCAAGATGGACATTCAGAGATCAAAGATACAAAACTCAGACATATAGACTAAAATGTTTTCCTCACAATCTGTACAACAATCCTAAAGATAGGTCCGTAATGGTATTAGTGCTTAACTAGTCAAGCCTTGTCAACATAGCATCTCACCCAACATCAGTTCAATCCGTAGAACTAATATGACCCTTGCATATCACTATGTGACTAAAGTGAAGGTCGTTAAGAGTATCACATGAGAGATATTATTGAATCTCCAATGCAGGAACATTGAGAAGGTATTTCATCTCCAAAGGGCAGATCAATATTTGCAAATTTCATATGATGGGTCAGAAAGATGGTTCGGGGAGAACAAGAAAGAAGCAAAATAGAAAGTTCAATCCTCCTTAATTGATAGAACACCAGTTGGCCGCAGAGTGGGGAAAGTTGATATGATAAGGGGATATATGAAGAATGATATTGGATATGCAATTGTGCTATTGAGCATATTTATGGGACTCCCAGTAGTAGGACACCTTCAAGCCTGAATAGTCCACTTCATTGAAACCATCATAATAGAAAAGATGCCAATTGATTGGGATACAATCCTTAGTGATAAATTGGATGAGTAGTTAGTATTCGTCAAAGCCAATCCACACTTCTTTATGACATCATACATGGTGTACTTATTGGCAGCCAGAACCACAAATTAACCAGGCCTCTATAGAAAGGGAAGCATGCAAGATGAAAAAGCTTGGCCCTATTGGGTTTATCCACAATTGGTGAAGAAGAAGCTCCCACCACAAAGTGTGGAATACAGAGTGGTGAATGGTGGTTTTATATTTGCAATCATCAATTTTATTGAAGTGACTATGCCAAAAGAATGTTGGTAGAGGCAGTAGCCAGGATCACACAGATTGGTGCCTACTACACTCAGTTTAAGACCTTCACTTATCTTTAGGTAGTTAGTACTCTACTATTCCAAAAGAAGCTCCCAAGATACCCATCAAATAGGCTCATGCTATTGGAGATTGCACACCAACTCACTTTTGCATATGATAGAGTGAGAAGACAACACAAGAAGACATGGGTCTGGTGCATCACAATTGGTGCCTTCAAGGTGAAGAAAAGTTAGGATATTTCCACCTTTGACTCTGAGTGGGATCAATATCCCTTGGAAGAATACAACTCCTCTTGCCCATACTTTGATAACATTAGGATGGTGCATCATCTGGTAGGGAAAGATTTTGTACATGAAGAAGCATTAGAAGATCATTGGATGACCGCTATAGATGACTATGATATCCATATAAGGGATTATTGTAGAATGACTCTATACTTAGTAGAAGAAGTGCTAAAAATGAATATTCTTCTTAAGGCTATGGAAAAGGATGCCAAATATATCATGGATCCTTTATACAATATGGATAAAATCTATGACCGACCAATAATGAATGTTGAAATAGGGAGGGATGAAAATGGTGATATAAATCATATGGCTAGGAATATTGTCTAGTTGACAAAGGAATGGATCAAGAAGCCATTTAGAATGGATCCAATTCCTCAAGCCATACCCCTACAAGGCCAATCAAAAGTAAAGGTACAAAGTTCACCATACCAACCTTCCATGCTCAATCCCTAGTAAGGCCGAAAATAGTACACCAACATGAGAGGGAGGTTGAGTACCTTAGAAATTATTGGAGCAAGAAAAGGAAGAGATTATGTTCTAAGGCAAGGAAGAAAACATCTCAAGCTCAAATGCCTCCACAAGAAGAGGTACAACCTTAGCAAGGTGAGCCTCAAGTTCAAGAGACTACACAAGCCCATGCATGACCAGAATAACAAGATGAAGAATAGGTAGATGAGCAAAGGGTACCACCAGTAGCAATTGAAGAGGGAGAAGGTTTCCACTCAACTCCAAAGAAGGTGAAAGTTGAATCAAATATGGAAAGAAAATGGAGGAGGATACTAAAGAAGAAAAATACTCTATCCCCACAAGTGTCTGAGACCATCCTAGAAGTGGAGGATGGAGAAGAAGGGGAGAAAATAGAATTTGTCCCCTTGAGCCAAAGAACTCACTTGGCTAAGGCAAAAAAGGAAGATAGGAGAAGAAGCTCCATAGTGACAACTTCATCTCCTCTAAGGGAGCCTATCCAAGTGTCAACTTCAGAGGATGAACAATAAAAATGGATAGACAATATGGAGGGTCAAGAAACTGATATCTTTGACCTCTCTAATTTTGACTTTATGCTAGTGGCCATTGAGATGGTGGGAGAGAAAATTAGAGATACTCCCATGATTGAACCCTTAGGAGAGGATTGAAATCAATTTTTACCTCTACCTCAAGGACCTCTCGACCTTCCACCACCACCATCTCAGGATTTGGTAGTTTTGGATAAAGGATCAATGACTCCACTTCCCTTGACTATCGAAGAAGAAAAACAAGCAACTAAGGAAGGGGAGTTCCAGTAGTTTCATGCCAATGAAGTATCCAAGGAAGGGAAAATACATGAAGAGCCTCAGAAAACTATTCAAAATATAGAGGCTAGGACCTTAGCCCAACCAGACACATTAACTCCAACTAAAGATCTTTCTCAACAAGAGAAGACTCCAGAGAGGATTAATAAGGGAAAGGAGCCTGCAGTATAACCAACCTCTTCAATGAAGTACATGTCTCCCATGGGCACCACACCAACATGGATAAAGAGGGAGGTTATGTTTCACCAAAAAATGCAACTAGACCTAACAACCAAGGAGGGAATGAAGGAGTTAGTAAAAGAAGTCAAGAGGCTTAAGCCACCTAAGGTTGATGCATGAACATTGGCCTTCATAATGAAGAACCAAGATCAGGACCTACTTGCACATATTTTGACTCCTCCTCCTCACACTAACACCAAACAACTGACTTCTAAAGACTACCAAATCAAGGAGGTCATGTTGGTAAGACCCACCATAGATACAGCCAAAGTGATGATCACTACAAGCATGAAAGAGGTGCTCAAGCACATGACCAAGATGAGTCAGAATTGTTAACACTGCAAAACAAGAATGAGCTACTAAGAGGCTATTTGAATGAATTTGTGGGCCCCTTTAACCTAGGGAATCTAGATATTTCTCTAGTATTAGAATTAGAGAGAAAAGGAAGAGGGACAACACAGTTAGATCCATTTTTGGAAGCATGTCAGCAATGGCATGATAATTTTGAGAAGGGAGTGCAAATAATACAGGATAATTTGAACTTATTGCACCACATCTGGTCAAGTGCTGACTAGTTGGTTTCCATTGTGAACCAATATTTTTGGCTAATGGATGAAGTACATACCTAGGCTAAAGACCTATAGGCTTTGAGAGAAATAAAAGGTCAAAGGTGTCATATGCTAATGGAGGTATATGTAGCTAAGGACTTGATAAGCTTGATGATTGGATAGAGAAAATATCAATAAATAATAAGGTTATGGAAGGATTGCATGATGAGATTTAGTGGATTAAAGATAGGGCTCAAGAGCAGTTTTTAGAAGCAGCTTGAGGTATTACAACACCAGTAGCCTTGAGATTTTGAGGATGAGACAAAGGCCAAGCTTTTGTGGTGCAATCACTCATCCAATAGTTTAGAGCTACATTTGAAGAAGCTTCATCAAAAGATGATATCAGACAAGCCTTCAAAACCAAAAAAGCATTGTTGGAACTAGACACCAAGCTTGAGGATTTTGCAGAAACAAGAATCAAAGTAAGCAATTACCGATAGCTAGTAAAGGATAAGCATGGGGATCTAGATTTACTAGAAGCTACTCAAGTGCCTAAGATAATAGAATTTTTTAAGAGAAAACATCCAAACATCATTTTTTTGTAAAGAGGGAAAAAGCTCAGATGTTGGAAATCAAGTTTTGACACTTAGGAAAATTTTGGATTTTTGGAACCTGTCACCAAGATGCATAGGTGCACTTTTCATAGAGGTGCATCAACACCTAACTGCCAGTTCCTAATCTAAAGCATTCCATGTACCAGAAACACATTTGGATGATAGTTCAACTTCCATAAATACCTAGAGAAGGTTGAGCTTCCATTTTTAGAGCTTCTAGAGACTTCCAAATCATGTTGCAACTTTGTTCTTCTTATCTTCTCATTCTTTTATTCTTCTGTGTCATGTAAAGGCTCATGCACCCATTAATTGATATAAACAAGGGCGGAGACCTACTTTGCACCATTTAGAGAGTCAATTTTTATATAATTAGATTTGCTTTATTAGTTTTTTAGCATGAGTTTCATTTTAATAACTCTCTCTCCTAGCACAAAGGGAGGAGATTATTTCTTATGAATACATGGATTTAAAATGTACTCCAGGCCATTATTATGATGCAATAATATATGTTATTGGTGCTCTCATTCTAAGTGTAGTTATTCTTGTCCGAGTGTGTTATTTTTGTGAATGCATGTTCATGAATAATAATGGAGCCAATGGTTTTATTGTTTTGTTATGATTATGTGACCTTTTAGTTATGGTTTTTGCCTTGTGTTAATGAATTTTGCTAATGTAATGAATTAGAGAAAGGATCATCTTTGTTCTTGAATAGCATCTTGTCTCACATGAGTGCACTTTCCATGGCCTTGTGATTTGATGAAATGTGAAACATCTTTCCTATTTATATTGATTTTTGATTGATGATTGCATAAGTGGAGTTAAAGAAGTGATGCTCCTAACTTCATTGGTTTCCTACCCGATCCCTTTTATGGATTTTATTTGCAGATGTGTTGTTACTATGATTTATGTCCATTAGTAATTTCCCTTTCAAGTTATTTTTTTAATTCTCTCATTACCTTATCTTTGTTATTTTCTTTGTTAACACTTGGTTAAAATAGGAATTCATATAGTTGCATTGATAAATTACATTCATCATAAAAACAAAAAATACCAAAAAAATATAGTTCTTTTGTGGTTACTTCTTCAAACAATAACAGATAAAATAGATTATCGAAAAAAATTATAAACCAACAAAGGCTTCCTCATGAACATACACATTTATCTTCAATTGAGCAGATTCCAATAGGTTGCAAGACCACTTGGAACCTTGGATTTGATCCTCAATCAACTTTTCAAGAGAGGTGTTCAAAAGGATTCCTAGCATTTAGCATCATGCAAAATGAAAACTAAACAAAGGAAAACTCAACCTATGTGACCCTACTATTGGAATTATAGATGAAGTAACTGAGAGGAGGGATGAATCAGTTACCACAAAAACAAATCATGATCCCTTAGATGTCTTAAATAACTAGTTACTGTTGTCACTCAGTAAACACTTCACAAAAATGTTGTAACTTGGTAGATTAACTTGTTACTGATCTTTAAGCATTCATAATTATTAGTATGCATGCAAAAGAAAATAACATGAACACAAGAGACACCAGATTTAACCTAGAAACCTAGTATGGGAAAAACCACCAAGTAACTAGTTACCAATTTTCACTCTTTTGAAGTGAGCCCTGTTAGCAGCCAACCCTGTTAAAGGTTACAATACACACTGTTAGGTGTGACCCTGTTAGAGGATTTAATCACCCTATTAGGAGTGGCCTTGCTAGAGGTGTTTAGAACAATTCAACTAAACTATCACATTGTTAGAGGATTTACAAAATGGTCGTTAAACCAACTCTGTTATGAGATTTTGAAATCACTACTACAATGGTTAGAAAGTAATAATGAATTCACCTGAATATGATGCAATGGTGATTAAAAATCTCTATTTGCACCATTAGATCCTCCTTGATCAAATATAGCTTTGTTGCTCCTCAATGATCTCTGATCATCCTTCAAAATTCACTCTCACAATAATGAGTCCTCCTTCACATTCATATCACATCAAATCCATCACACACTTAGAATTTACAACTTGACCTCTTATATATACCATTCAGATTATCAAGTCGGCTCATTCACAAGTTACATTTACCAATAAACCATACATCATTCGGCTACAAATATTACATTAAACAAATAAACTTTATTTCACAAAATAATGAAATCCTTCATTGGTCAACCCTACTTGGTAAGTACTACTTCTAGAAACAATTTCCTGAGTTAACCATCTTAACTCAGTTAACACTGCAAAATCTGCAAAATCCTTTGGCTACCAAGTGAACTTGGTAAGAACTAAATTTCCTTCACTATCCATGAGAGCTCGGTAAGAACTGTCTCTGCCATATTTCCCTTGATGACCAAGTGGGCTCGATAACAACTAAATTTTCTTTGCTAACCTTGAAAGCTTGATAACAACTGTCTACACAAGGTAAAGACTGAGAACGCTCGGTAGGCACTGTAAACCTTCTTTGCTAACTTTTTGAGCTTAGTAGCTCTATCTTTTGCCTTGGTGACCAACTGAGCTCGGTAGACTCTGTCTAATAACTGATATGACATTTGTGTAACATTAAAGACAATGCATAATTAGACAATTGTATCCAACAATCTCCCTCTTTGACATTGATGGCAACACAACATGTCATAGCAGAATGAAATTTGAAAACAATTCTTCTCTGACAAAATGCTTCTCCCTCTTATATTTCATTCCACAAAACACCTCAAATGTAGTAATCTCCCTCTTTCATAGTAATCTCTCCCTCTTACATAAACTCTCTTTTTCTTGCAAATTTTAGAAAGATATGACAGTAAACTCTCCCTCTTTGACAACACATGTGAAAGACAACACAACTTCAAAATGAATTTTACTATACCTTAAGTACTAGTTCATATGCAATGTCTTCATTACTTTGCTGCATCAACTGATAGATCTTCAATTCTGTTCCTATTGATGCATCACTAAAATTGTATTTTAGTGAGCTTCAAATAAGGGAATGACCCCTAACTTACCTCTTAGATAAAAGAATGCATCCTTAGGTAAAGGCTTTGTGAATATGTTAGCAATTTGTTCCTTTGTATGAACATATTCCAATATGATCTCCTTATCTTGCACCAATTCTCTGAAAAAGTGATACTTTATAGCAATATGCTTGGTTTTTGAATGCATCATTCAATTCTTGGATATGTTAATTACACTTGTATTGTCATAAAACATAACAACGGGTTCTTTGATTTCTTGCTTCATAACTTCCAATAACTATTTAAACCAAACAATGTTTGAACAATTTACTGTTGCTGCAACATATTCAGCCTATGTTGTGGACTGGGATGTACAATTCTACTTTTTACTTGTCCAAGAGACCAACCTCTTTCCAAGAAAGAAAGCTCCTCCACTTATACTCTTTCTGTCATCAACATTCCCTACCTAATATGCATCAGTAAACACTTTTAAATCCATATTTCCTCCAAGTTTATACCATAATCCATAATCTTCAGTTCCTTTCAAGTATCTCATGATCCTTTTGATTGCCATCATATGATTTTCTTTTGGGTTTTCTTAAAATCTAGCTACAATACCAACTGTAAGGGCAATGTCTAGTCTTGTATGCACTACATACTGCAACTTTCCAATCATAGATCTATACAATGTCTGATCCACTTCTTTGGATTCATCATCCTTGGTAAGTTTCAATCCACTACACATAGGAGTCCCAATTGGTTTGTAGTCTTCCATAACAAACTTTTTCAGTATCTCCTTGATGTATTTAGATTGAGTGATGTAGATTTCATTCTTATTCTATTGAATTTGAAGACCAACAAAGAATTTGATCTCACCAAACATTGACATTTCAAATTCCTTGTTCATTTGTCCTAAAAATTCTTTGCAAAGATCATCATTTCCTATGAACAAAGTATCATCTACAAAAATTTATGCCAAAACGATCTTTTTATCTGGTCCTTCCTTAATGTACAAGCTACTGTTATCATTAGTTCTTTGAAAACCAATCTGAATAAGATAGTTATGCAGTCTTTCATACCATGCTCTAAGGGCTTGTTTCAGACCATACAATGCTTTATGTAATTTTTAGACCATGTCCTTCTTGTCTAGATCAACAAAACCTTCAGGCTATTCAATGTAAACCTCTTCATCTAGTATGCTATTAAGAAATGTTGACTAGACATCCATCTGATAAACTTTGAATCCCTTGTATGTAGCATATGCAAGTAAGGTTTTGAAACCTTCCAATCTTGCAATAGGAGAAAAAGTTTCTCCATATTCTACACCTTCTTCTTGAGAGTATCCTTTGCATACCAGTCTAGCTTTGTTCCTAGACACCTTACCATCTTCATTTAACTTATTTCTAAATACCCACTTATTTCCAATCACATTTTTGTCTTTAGGCCTAGGTACAAGAGTCCATGTTTTGTTTTTCTCTATATGTTCTATCTCTTCATTCATAGCTTCAATCCAACTTTCATTTTTTAATGCATCTTTGACATTTTTAGGTTCAAAATTGGCAATTAAACAAGTGCCTTTCAACTTACTTCTTGTCATTGTTCCTCCATATTTATCTCCAATAATCTGATCTGGTGCATGATGCTTTCTGACATACTTGGTTAGTATAAGCTCCTTGTCTTTTGAATTTCTTGCATTGTTATCCTTCTATGTTTCAACTTCTAGTTTAGGTTTTGGTTGCTCAAACTCAGTAACTGTTGATTCAGTAGCTTCTATTTGCAACTCAAGTTCTTGCAACTCAGTAGGTATTGACTCAGTTTGAACTTCCTATAACTCAATTACATAAGACTCTAGAGTAGAAGGTTTCTAATTGATAGGTGTACCTGGCACTGTATCAAGTTCAATGAAAACAAATCTCTTGTAGTCTTCAGGTTCCCTTTTGCTTTCTTCTTCAGTTCTTTTTGCAAACACATCAACTTTTACATGTGCACTTTTTATGACTTTGTGAGTAGATAAATTCAAACATCTATATGCTTTACTTTTGCAAGAATATCCCAAAAATATTCCTTCATCGCCCTTCACATCAAATTTACCTTTTCTAGATTCTTTGAAAATGTAACATTTGCTTCCAAATACTTTTAGGTAACTTACATTAGGTTTGTAGCCATACCATAACTCATAGGGGGTTTTGAATGAGTCCTTCTTCAGATGTACTCAGTTCAAGGTGTGAATTGTAGTGTTTATAGCTTCCTTCTAGTATTTGATAGCAATGCTCTTTTCAATCATTAAGGTTTTTGCACAATCCATGATAGATCTATTCCTTCTTTTAGCTATTCCATTTTTTTTAGGAATTCCAAGTGTTGAAACATGTCTTTTGATTCCCCTTTCAATGCAAAATTTATTGAACTCATGTGAAATGAATTCATCACCTCTGTCTGACCTCAAACATTTCAATCTTTTGCATGTTTCCTTCTCTACTCTGGCCAAATACCATTTGAACTTTTCAAATGCTTCTGATTTCCCTCTTAGGTACATGGAAGTCATCATTCTTGAGTAATCATTCAAAAAAAAGAATAAAGAACTTTTCACTAGTATAACTTTCAATGCCAATAGGTCCACACAAATTAGTATGCACAATTTCTAAAAAAAATTCAGACTGATAGTTCTTGCTTTTAAAGCTAGTCTTTCCCATCTTGCCAATTTGACAATTCTTGCATAGACCAACCTCAGGTTTCTTTATGTTAGGAATGCCTCTTACTTTTCTAAATTTACTTATTTTTACCAAGTTATCAAAGTTTACATGACACAACCTCCTATACCATAACCAACTTTCTTCAACTTGAGCAATAAAATATGAACATTCACCGAGTTCAAGATAAAACAAGTTACCTTTTGTTTGAGTGCCTTATCCAATCAGCTTTCCTTTGTCATCCAGCAATATTTCTTTTCCATGCATGAATTCCACTTTGAATCCATTATTTAGTAGCTGTGCCACAGTCAACAGATTGTGTTTTAGTCCTTCTACCCAATATGCATTATCACATACAAGTTCTTTGGTTACAGAGATTTTTCCTTTTTCTTTTATGCAACAAGGTTCATTATTACCAAACCTCACACTACCAACATCATAGTCTTCAAAATGTTCAAACTTAGTTTTATCACCAATCCTGTGATGAGAACAACCACTATCTATAATCCATGTATCATTTTTTCTTATATGAGAAATGAGTGCCATTTCTTCATCATTATCAGATTCATCCTTTATAGAAATGTAAACAATTTCATCTTATTATTCATCATTAAAATTATGAGAATCCTTAGCCATGAAACATGTTTTCTTACCTTTATCCTTGAATGATTTGAAGTCTTTCTTGCCATTGCACTTGTGACCTTTCTTCTCATCCTTGTTTTTCTTGTTTGGGCACCTAGCAGCAATATGTCCAATTTCTTCACAAGAAAAACAGATAAGAGGAACCTTACCTTTGTATTTCCCTTTGCCTCTTGAATATTTTCTTACTAGCAGAGCTCCAACCACCTCAAGATCACTGTCTAAACTCTATTATGATTCTTCATCACTATCTGACTGAGGATCCTTTATCTTCTTGCCTTTCTCCTTAAGTGAAAGCTTGGGTTCAAACGCTGATTCAATGTTCTTGGCAGCTGGAACATAATTATCATAGTTGTCTAGCTCGAATGTAGTCAATCTTCCAACTATTGCTTGTAAATTTATCTTATGATTTGCTTCAAATCTTCTTTCTTGAATTGCATAAACTTTGATTGCATAAATAGGAAGTGGAGTTCTAAGAACTTTACTTATAACTGTTTCCTCCTTCATATCTCCTCCAAATGCTTTGATTGCACTAACACTTGCTTTAACTCTTTCAACATATTTTGCTATGTTTTCATCCTCTCTCATCCTCATTTGATCCAATTTTCCTCTTAAACTTTTTTCTTTGGATCTTCTTACATTATCATCACCTCCATAGATCTCTTTCAACTTGTTCCACATTTTAAAGGTAGTTTTTCAATCCTTGATGTCATCAAACTCTTCATAACTTAGAGTAGATGCAATATCTATCATCATGTTGTTGTGAGTCTTCTTTTCAGCAATATCATTGATAGATAATGTACCGGTAGGTTTTGCATATTTTTCATCAAGGTACTTCTACCCTAAATCACCAATAGAAGCCAAATGAAGTTTCATCAATCCCTGCCATGCTGAGAAGTTGTCCCTATTAAGTCTTGGAATTTCCCTCTTGTAAGACATCTTGATCTTTAGCTTAGATCCTTGAAATCTTTTCCTACAAGAACCAAAAGCTCTAATAACAATTTTTGGAATTATAGATGAAGTAACTAAGAGGGGGGGGGTGAATTAGTAACTACAAAAACAAATCATGATCCCTTAGATGTCTTAAATAACTAGTTATTGTTGTCACTTGGTAAACACTTCACAAAAATGTTGTAACTTGATAGATTAACTTGTTACTGATCTTTAAGCATTCATAATTATTAGCATGCATGCAAAATTAAATAACATGAACACAAGAGATACCAGATTTAATGTGAAAACTCAATATGGGAAAAACCACCAAGTAACTAGCTACCAATTTTCACTCTTTTGAAGTGAGCCCTATTAGGATCCAGCCCTATTAAAGGTTACAATACACACTATTAGGTGTGACCCTATTAGAGGATTTAATCACCCTATTAGGAGTGGCCTTTCTAGAGGTCTTTAGAACAATTCAACTAAACTATCACCTTTTTAGAGGATTTACAAAATGGCTGTTAAACCAACTCTGTTAAGTGATTTTGAAATCACTGCTACAATGGTTAGAAAGTAACAATGAACTTACCTTAATATGATGTAATTGAATTTACTAATTACAAACCTCTATTCTGCACCATTAGATCCTCCTTAATCAAATATAGCTTTGTTGCTCCTCAATGATCTCTGGTCATCCTTCAAAATTCGCTCTCACAATAATTAGTCCTCCTTGACATTCATATCACATCAAATCCATCACACGCTTAGAATTCACAACTTGACCTATTATATATACCATGTAGATTATCAAGTTAGCTCATTCACAAGTTACATTTACCAATAAACCATACATCATTCAGCTACAAATATTACATTAAAAAAAAAAACTTTAGTTCACAAAAAAATGAAATCCTTCATTGGCTGACCTTGCTCGGTAAGTACTGCTTTCAGAAACAATTTCCTGAGTTAACCATCTCAACTTGGTTAACACTGCAAAATCTACAAATTCCTTTAGCTATCAAGTGAACTTGGTAAGAACTAAATTTCCTTTTCTATCCATGAGAGCTCAATAAGAACTATCTCTGCCATATTTCCCTTGATGACCGAGTGAGCTTGGCAATAACTAAATTTTCTTTGCTAACCTTGAAAGCTCAATAACAAATGTTTGCACAAGGTAAAGTTTGAGAACACTCGGTAGACACTGTAAACCTTCTTTGCTAACCTTTTGAGCTTGGTAGACTCTATCTTTTTCCTTGATGACCAACTGAGCTCGATAGACTCTGTCTAATAATTGATATGACATTTGTGTAACATCAAAGACAACACATAATTGGACAATTGTATCCAACACCTACCCCATACAAAACCAAGGTGAAAAATAGATGCTAGCAAATGCTCAAAAAAACCCAAGACATTATCAATGACAAGGGTAAGAGTCAACCCTTTTGGCAAGACCAACACTCTAAAAAATGAAAAAGGTGAACTTACACCACCCAACAAAATTGAAGAAAACTAATAATACAAACAAACACTCCCTCCTACAAAATATCACTCATACCATAAAGTTTAGTCACAACACTGATCTAATCTTCAAGATATAAAAGAATTGTACCAAATAGAGTCCTTATTTTCTTTTCATTATGAGGGTGGATCCAAAACACTCTTCCTAGACAAAAATGATGAGTAACAAAATGTGAAAGAATACAAACAAACAAACTAGAGAAACCCACAAATGAAGTGAACAGAAAAATAAAGGCAACCACCCTGACAACAAAAAGAAAGAAACAAAATGACCAAAAAATATAAGGAAGAGAGAGAAAGGAAGCCACTAATGTAAAAAATTTGAGCACAATATTGCTTTAGTGCTTGAACACGTCCATCTTCAAACATAAACTAGAACTAGCATGACTTGGTGTGGGGTTGAATCACACAACTGCCCACAAACAAGGTGGGGAAAGGACTTTTCTTGTAGAATGTAGACAAAATATAGAATAAAGCAACATTTAAGTCCTTTTACCATCTTAAATAACCTAGTAAACATGTTGATTAAAGTGTGTTAATTGTACTTTACCTTCCCTTTAAATAAATTGTCATGTGTCACCCTTAAGACCACAAAAATATTTTCTACCATTAATGACATGAGAAGGGGTTATGTGAGGTCTAAAAGCCAACTCCCATTGTTCACAATATTGAGGACACCCATGGTACTGGACTAGAGACTCTTACATCTTCTTTCCAAATGGGAAACCACCCACCAAACATAGGACTTGAGAACCCAAGACCCAAAATTTGGGGACAAAACACAAAATCTTGCTAACACATAATTTTACTGATGATGATCATCAAGTTGTGGCTTGGTTAGGACTATCTTATATAGTGGATATGCCCAATATTTAGGTGAATAGAGGTATCCTTGCAACATTAGTACAGAGATAGCACTCTGAGCATAATAAATTTTACCTATCAATAGGAAAGATGAATATCACCCTAGAGGATGTGCGGTGCATCTCCCACATTTGTGTGATTAGTCTTTGATCTTCCTTCAAAAAAAGTTTGAGTACTTCCACAACTAATGTTTTTTGTGTATTCCAATAGCTAACCATATCCCAAAATTTCATTTATTTGGATCAAATGGGAACCACTATGAGAGATTATCAATTTTACTCATTAGACTTATTGGAGGAGTTATCATGATATACCATGGTCATAATGGTTCTTTATGTGGTTAGTCCCAAGTCCTTGGGGAGATATCAGAGTTTCCTCATTGATATGTATGGTGTACTTGCATTTTTTCCTACATGGATCATGAGTTGCATGATATTCTCTATCATCATACTTAGAGCATTCTAGTTGGTGTTAATGAGCTTAGTGACATCTCCTAGTGACAAGACCAGTTATAGAGCATGAAAGAGATCATGTTGACCCTTATGTATATATGTATTCTAGACATATTTAACAACCTCATATTTGGAAGGTTAAGTATTGGATGAGGGTTCTAGATGACCTCATAGTGGTGTTATAAAGACCAATCCTAGATTGTGAGGAGTGGACCATTGATTCCGAATAATTTCTATACTTCTTTCAGAGTCATTATCTCATTGGTTTGACCCCATATTTTATTGAGAGATTTGTATTCACTTAAGTATTATGCCAATATGGTAGATTATAGGGTATTCCACTAAAATTGAGCATATATTCTCACATTCAAGATGAGGAATTTGATTATGGATCTTGAATATTATATGAGACTACATGTAAAGACTTATGAAAGATGGTCCTAGTTCCATTGGATTTACTTCTAGAGGTGGATAATTGTGGAGTCATTGATTCCTATAGAAATTACCTTACACAACATCATTTTCCAAGATTCATTTCTCCTAATGAGCCAACACCATAGATTGAGGATCCTCTAGATTATGATCTAGCACATAATAATCCTTCTCCTGCCATAAATAGAGTATAATGAAGAGGTTGTGGAGAGAAAGGCGATAGTAGGAGTCTCTTAATTTGTGCAATAAAGAGTGAGGGTGAAGGGTTAGGTGTAAGTGGAGGTGTAGATAGACATGGGAATGATGATAATGATAGGCATGAGGTTTGTTTCAGGGATGGAGATGGAGGACATTGCACTAGGCTTAGAGTGATACCTCCCCATAGAATGCATCCAGGTATTCCACTTGGATCTATTCTAGGACCTTAACCACAACCATGTATACCTCAACCACAATTGGAGAGACCTCCACAGAGACATCTTGGTGAGAGTAGTAGAGTAAGATGTATGTTAGTTTGTGGTGACTGATCAGGAAAGTACTATACATACTTCATAAATTCTTTGGGGCTCAGGGCATCGCCCCAATTTTTTTTGGGTACTATTCGTAGATTCAACATTCGTAGATTTGCCACAATTTATGGCTGACATGTAGTAACCCTAAAGTGGTTTAATGCTTTTATAAAAGGGCTTAGGATTAGGGTTGTTTTATTGTTGTGATGTGAAATTGGTTCTTGCGGCGATATTGAGTTGTAAGGAATTACGGATTATAATCAGGTTGTAATCATTGGATCATAAAAATATCAAACTTGTTATTTGGTGAACATAGCCCAGGGATTGGGTGAACCACGTTAAATCTTGGTTTCTTGTCTTCTTTTTTGTGTGATCTATTATTTTCTATTATTGGTTATATTTGCATGTAATTGTTTTTTTTGTCCATGGTTTAATCCTAACAATGTAGTTATGCACCACATGAGCTTCCTAGGGAAAAAGATAGGATACATGATTCATTAGGTGGATATGGTCATGAGTGTGAAAATTTTATAGCCCATGTTGCATCATTGGAGGCTATACTTTCTATGAGAGATATAAACAACATGTTTGCAGAGAGTTGGAGACTTTGGAAGAAGAATATGCACATGAGCTAGGTGTCATGAGAGTAGAGAGAGATTTTCACCTAAGGAATTCCTCTCATTAGATCCATTGTATTGCATATTATTGTACACCTTATTTATGAGTTGTTCCTACACACTAGAGAGGTTCTTCATATACAACAATAAAACAAAAATAAGAGGGAGACATGTCATCACCTCCTCCCAATAGAGAAAATGTCCCTCCTCCTCCTCCTCCTCATATTGATGAGGGAGGAAGAAAAACATGATTTATTTATTTATTTATGATACCCTCTTTATGTATACCTGAAATTATACTTATGTGTCTTGTTATTCACTGGTGTACTGTGATAGTGTCAGTACTTCTTAATGCACTCTAATACTCTTATTATGATTTTTTTTGGTCTCTTGATACAATTATGCTCCATTGATCATTGATGCACTAATGTTGATTCATTGATGTATCCCTTTTGATATCTCAACATATATGATATGATTCCAACCATTTTGATGCTCATCTTGGTCTCATGTGATAGTTATAATTATGTGACTATTCAATTTTATCACATCATGTCACTTTTTTTTTATTGATATGCAAATATATGATGTATTTTCAATTTTAATTTGTAATGAATATTTTTGTATTTACCATATGCAATATATGTATGGATGTATATCTATATGAATGTACTTATCCTTTGTGTGTGTGTGTGTGTGTGTGTGTGTGTGTGTGTGTGTGTGTGTGTGTGTGTGTGTGTGTGTGTGTGTGTGTGTGTGTAAGTAAATGTTATGCAATGCAATGAATGAATACTTCATTATGATGATGAATAAGGAATGCATATTCGAATGATTATTATGATATTGTCACTCGTATAAAGGTGATATCAATGAACTTAATATTCAACCATTGTTTTTAATTAGGTTGACATTTTGATAAAGTGATCAAACTTGGATTTCAATTTATGATTTCAAATTATTTTTTCCTCTCCTTTTTATAAGAATAAATTGAATCTCATTTAACCCATGCAAGATAAATATATATGCAATGAGATTGATCATGAATGCATCTAACTAAAACCTCTATGACTTGTCATTGATCATTAAAAGTGGCTCAAATTTTCATTATATAGAATTTGGTGAGGAACATCATAGGCTAGTATAATCTTCAATAATATATTTAGTGATCATGAAGATATGAATACCACCAAGATTGGATGCAATGTTGAAAGTGGCCCTAAGAATTAAGGCATATTGATGTAGTGCAAGGCTTAGTGAATCCCCAAAGTAGATGACGAGCCCCCAGATAACAACCACACATCAAAAAGATAATACTAACACAAGATTTGATTCCAAAATAAACTCTTTATTCATACATCAACTAATTACATGCAATGTGTTAGGTTGTAAGGCCTTCTTGGTTATAGCCAAATAAAAAGAAATTATAGTAGTAGTTTTGTAAGACCTCACAAGATCCAAATAACCTCAACCCTAGCTAGCCTAGACCTGTAACAACACAATAATCTAGTATAAACCTCAAGAAACATCTAAACTTGTGCTTGTAAGCCACCAAAAAATCTCCTTATTTGCTAAGCCCACACCCAACTACTAGCTATTCTCACAATTTGCAACTCTATATTACTAACATGTATTTCTTCTCTCGATGCCTTGAATCCCCTTAAAATGCCACCAAGATGGCCTATTACAAAGAGAAACATCTAGAAATTAAATAAACATAACGTTCCTTAGTTGGCTTACAGCAATCATCAAATACACATAGGAGAAAGAAATAAGATCGTAAATAGGTCCTCACACATCCCACAATTGACCCACATCATGATCATGCACAACACGAATTAAATGTACCAAGTTGGGAAATTAAATCTCCTAAGAACACCATTTGGTGAGCTAAACAACCAAAAACCACAAAGCAAGCCGAGCATTGCAGATTATAAAAAGAAAGTACACTCACCAAGATCTTACAAACATCACCAAGCACATGTTCAACTAAGAAGATCATCAATCAAACACCTTAAGCATCACCAAATTTCTTCACTCATTGAGATCATTAGGCAAAACTACACCCAAGAACTCCCTATAAGTGACTAAGCATCACCATCTTTCAACCAAGTCCACCCACTCCAAGGTCAAAAGCACTCCAACATGCAAGATTTACAACTACCACTAAGTGAAAAAATATGTTCTTAGTAGCTAGAAGAGAATTTTATAGGATTCAACACATAAACCTCAAACAAGTTCTTCACAGACATTTCTTCCAAGACTTCAACATGCACACTCTTCCCTTTGTTTCATTTTTACAAATCCTTGTCAACAATAGATTAATACTTACCCTGCTTCTTCACATCCATCCTCAGTGCAACACATGTCTATTTTCCATGCTGATATCTAACCCTATGAGAATCATTCACCTTAACCTGCCTACTAAAACTCAAGTTCCTCCTACCAATTTATGCATTCTATAAAGGAACTAGTGAAAAATTCCTACCACCCTTCTCAATAGTGAACACATTCTTGACACAATGACATACTTCCCAACAATCATACTTCCAAGGTCTACCAAGTAATATGTGACAACTACTCATGTCTACAATATCACACAACACTTGATCAATATACTGCGGAACCTAAAAATTAACAAGACACTTCTCTATCACTTTCAAAGCATTCTCATCTTGTAACCAACCAATCCTACAAGGATAAGGATGTCTCGCTCTATTCAAACCAAGTTTCTGAACCATCTCCTTAGAAAATAGGTTATCAATACTGCTACTATCCATAATCACACTCCAGCAACTACCAATAGACTTACAATGAGTCATAAACAAATTCCTCCTTAGATGAGGTTCCAACACCTTCTTACCAAGAAACACTCATCGAACTAGCAAGTTCTCCTCCTATTGCTCAGGCTCATTCACTAAGTGGTTAGCCTCATCCACCATAGCAGTTCTTTGATCACCAACCTTCTGGGAATATTAAAAAGATATGTTTCCTTCTTCACCACAACAAAACCAAATACCTTTAAACACACCTCTACCTATTCTTCTCCTTTGGTCAATAGGTTTTGGTTCATCCTTACCAATCTATTTATCCTTCACCAAGAGCATTTGCTTCTCCTTCCCCCAAGAACTACCTTGATGTCTTCTCTTCAAGCTCTCTTTTGCCTTCAGAGCATACTAATAAGCATACTCAACTAAAGTAATCTTTAGCATACCAATCTCATCTTGAATATTGAATCTCTAACCACTAATATATCTAGCCACATTTTCCTTAGAAATTTCTCTATGTCTAGACCAAATTGTTAACTTATAGAACTCTTTGATGTAATCCTTCATGACCATATCCTTACATTTTAGAATCTACAATATCTTAAACAACTCAAGTTCATAATCAGTAGGAATGAACTTAGCTTTCAATTTTGTTACCATCAATCTCCACCTAGTGATCTTCATTTCACCTTCTTCTTCTCTATCTCTTTAAAATTATTTCCATCATAAAGCACCATGTCCTTTTAGGTTAGTTTGTGCCAACCTCACTCTGAGTGGATCTCCAATATCCTATAACTCAAAGTATTCTTCCAATTTAAAAATCCAATCAATTAGGTCTTCAGGATTCAAAATACCCGAGAAATTAGAAACATCCATCTTATGCTTTACCTT
Source organism: Cupressus sempervirens (assembly GCA_028749045.1). Taxonomy (NCBI): domain Eukaryota; kingdom Viridiplantae; phylum Streptophyta; class Pinopsida; order Cupressales; family Cupressaceae; genus Cupressus; species Cupressus sempervirens. Next base: position 466,496,377 of record CM053785.1, on the reverse strand, counting down.
CAACCAAGCTTCAGATCTATCCAACTAACTAGTTTTTTCTTCCACAGATATTTCCACATGGTCAATTCTTTCCTTTCCACTAAAACTAGCAACCTAAAAGTCTTCAGTAGCTTCCTCATAACCATCTTCTATACCTATGTTCATTGGTACACCAGATATATCTCTCATGATCTTAGCAACCATATCATTCTTTATCAACTCCATCTCATATCTAAAATTTGATCTAACCTTATCTAAAGTTTTAGTCTCCACAACATCACAAAGATCTATAATTGTCCTAGGGTTCAATCTTCTCAAAGGCATATTCCCAGATCTTTGTAAACCCTATGCAACAAATCACCCACCATATCAACCAGGCTTTGATACCACCTAATGTAATGTAAGGCTTAGTTAATCCCCAAAAGAGATGACCAAGCCCCTAGCTAACAACCACATAACAAAAATACAACAGTAACACAAGATCTAATACCAAAATCAAATCTTTATTCATAAATTAATTGATTACATGCAATGTACCAGGTTGTAAGGCCTTCTTAGTTATGGCCAAATAAAAAAGAAATTATACTAATAGTTTTGCAAGACCTCACAAGATCTAAATAAATCCAACCATAGCTAGCCTAGACTTGTAACAACACAACAATTCAATAGAAACCTCAAGAAAGATCTGAACTTATGCTCGCAAGCCACCAATAAATCTCCTTGTTTCCTAAGTGCACTCTCAGCTACTATCTCTACTCACAATTCAAACCTCCATAATCATAAAATGAGTCTCTACTCTCAATGCCTTGACTCCCCTTGAAACACTACTCAACCCCTCATTTTATACTTACATGACCACAAGTTAGCCTATTACAAATAGAAACATCTAGAAACCAAATAAATATAACATACCTTAGTTGGCTTACAAGAATCATTAAATACGCATAGAAGATAGAATCAAGACCACAAGTAGGTCCTTGCACATCCCATGATCAATACACATCATGATCATGCACAATATGAATTAAATGCATCAAGTTGGTCGATCAAATATCCCAAGAATACCATTCGGTGAGCCAAACCACCATGTTAATCTCATATTAGTTTTGACAAGTGAGTGTCTATACACTTAAGCCATTTACTTAGTTTATGTTAAATAAGTAACATATTCCAAGCACAACATATAAGTTATATCATGTCGAGTAAATAGTGAGTGTTGAGTCACTCATATGCCAAGTCACTCAAGTGTCGAGTAGATAGCATGTGTCAAGTGATTCAAGTTGTCGAGCAAGCAGTGCATGCCAAGTCATTCAATTGTCGAGTGACATCATTGAAGTCATAGTTAGTGTTGAGCACCAGGGACTTCAGAGGTTGAGTAACATAGTTTTGACATAATTGTTTGTATTGCACAAACTACTATGTAAACCATTTTTGGGCCAAATTAAGGATTGAATTATGATCTTTTATTGATAAGGGTGAATCTTATATGCAAATCCCTATGAATTACATGCATCCAATTAGATAAAGGGAAGGTTTAAGCAGTAATATGGGTGAATCACAACTATTGATTCATATCTAATTCTAAGTCACCTAATTCTTCTTAAGGAGGACAAACCCTAACCTTTTTAAGAATGATGAGAGAGAGAGAGAGAGAAGGAGAGTTAGCATGCACAAATAGGACATTCATGGTGACCAAGGTATAATGATCTAAATTGCATTACAAAATTAGTTAAAGGAGAACAAAGGAATGAAACAATGAACAATAGAGAGATATCTGATCAAGAAGGATCAAGTACACATTAGTATAGAGGTGATCTAACATCAAGCAACAGAGTGCTAATTGTAGAATCATTACTGAGACATTCTAACAACTAAATCAATCAAACCTCTTAATAGAGTAGTCCTAAAAAGTTATATTGAAATCCTCTAACAAGGTGCTTACTTAATTGTGAGTTGAAGTCCTTTAATCAAGCACATTGCTAACAAGGTGTTGAAATCCTTTAACAGGGTAAGACCTAATAGTCTTTGTAAGCTTTTAATAGGGCAGACCTTTCATAGGGTAGATCATGTTTCATGATCAAACATTGTAACCTTCATTGGATACACTTTATTACTACAATAGTGAAGATTTGTGGGTATCGTCCCCACCCCAGTTTTACCTTCTCATTGGAGGGTTTCTAGGTAATCATATCTTGTGTCATATATGTGTGAATGCTTACTTGTTTACATACTTTAGATGTATATGTTTTACATGGTATTTTAGTTTACTTGTTAAATGATGAGATGGATGCATGGTGAATGTTTTTAAGTGTAAAAGTTTTAAGCAATGATTTCCCCCCTTAGAATTTACCTTTCCTATTGTAGTTCCATCACACCGAACATCAACAAAAACCACCAAGAAAACCAAGCATCGTCGAGTATCCCAAGAAAGAATTTTCACCAAGTTTTTACAAGCATCACCGACATAGATTCCACTAAGCAGATCATCAACTAATCACCTTAAGCATTACTAAGTTCCTTTACTCAGCGAGCTCCTTGGGAAAAACCAAACCCAAGAACTCCCCATAAGTGATCTAACCTCGCCATCTTTCAATCGAGTCCATCTACTCCATGGTTGAAATAAATCCAACATGCAGGATTGCCAACTACCCTTGGATGCTCCTACATCACATATAGGCAAAGATGACTTTTTAGTTACTTCCTTTTGATTTAGTAGTATTATTCCATTTGTGTGTAGAATATTACTAGTGTATGGTAAGAAATGTGAGTCAAGGATATACAACCTAAGTTCATCAGAAAACATATTTAAATGTGAAAGTGTGTGATATATAATGGGGGAAGATAAGGAAGAGAAAGCTTTCAATCCAAATTCTAGAGGACTAGATCAAGAGAGATTAATGATAACCAATCAAACAAGGAGCACTAATGCAAACTAGACCCTTAATTCCTTAAAGATACTTAATGTGTATGTGTAAGCTAGATGTAAGATATAGAGATATACTAAAATGATAAAGGAGGAGAAGGAAACCACCTTTGAAATCTATTCTGTGCTTGTTGTTTTGGTCAAAATAAGAGAAATCTTTAGATATGGGCCTTAAACTATGCAATAGATGAAACCCAAAAATCTTTCGATGATTTGTCAAGGGTAAACCAGTGCATCAAGGGTACATTGCAACCCTGATTGACTTTGTCTGATGTTGATTCTAATTTTGTAGTTTTGAAGAAAGTCAAAAAGGGTACTCCAATCTGTAACCTATTTGTTGATTTGATATACACAACCTACAATAAACAAAGGTTTTTTTTTATGAGGGATTTTCTTATCAAACACCAATTTAGGAATTGAACTTGAATTAAAAATAATTGAAATAACATGAATGTAATGTAAATGTATGAATTCACTTTACAAAGTCAAATCTCTTGAATCAAATGTAATGTGCTTACTTCACCAACATTTTTGGGACTAAGAAGATGAGGATGAATGGATGTAGAAAATGCACTAAAGGACCTTGAATAAATTTAAAGGGATCTTGAAGATAAACTCATTAAATTTATTGAGTGCTTGAATACTTGATCTTCAATAGAATTCTTGAATGGGTGCTTGAAGACTTGAAGAGTTGAAACTTGAACACTTGAAAGCTAGAACATGTAGATGCAATTGCTTTTTATGATCATGGATGCTTAGATATGTTATGATATGCAAAATAGAGAAAACTGAAGGATTTATATAGAGATTGAAATCAATTACTAACTCTTGCAAGTCGACTCTACTAGTAGTTAACACTCGATCATCTTGAAATATAAGACCTAAAGAGAGGGGCCAAAATAAGGCTTCATCAGGGGCATATTATGCCCCTGATTGGTTCATGAGGGGTATAATGCACCCTTGAAGCATCAGGGGCATAATAATCAAATGATTTTCAAATGTAAAAACCCTATAAACAATCTGGGAACCCCAAAACAAGTCTCAAAATCCAGAAATCATGTCCAAATTTTGAGGAGACCCTATTTCAGTTCCAAGAGTAGATTCCAAGTTGAAAGGTGAATAAAAAGGAAGGACCTAGGGGAAATATATTGTGTGATGTGAAGCCTAATCAAACTTAGAGGTTTATTTGGCATGGTTCCCCCTAGATTATTTCTATGGGGGTTTGGGGGCAATGCCCCCAAGACAGGGTCCTAGGGCAATGCCCCAGGTGCACTCTCTATCATAGTACATGGTGGGGTAAATGGAAAATGCTCTTGTAGGGGCTTTTAGGGGCAGCACCCCCGAAGCCAAGAATGAGTCACTATTGTAAAAGGTGTCAGCTATTATTTTTCTATTAGACGACTTATTCTAGCCCTAATTTTGTAAGAGGCAAAAGCTTGTATGAAATGGCTTAGGGTTACAAATTTCATAATGTATGATAAGATTTTAGCTTCTTGTAGTGGTATTGAGCTATAAGGGATTGCAGATTGTAATCACTAGATAATAATAATATCGGCCTTGCTATTGGTGGATGTAGCCTAGGCATTGGGTGAACCATGTTAAATCCTTGTGTCATGTATTCTCTTCTGTGTGATTTATTATTTTTTGATATCAATTATATTTGCATATAATTGTTATTTATGTCTATGGTTAATCCTAACATAGATCTTGTCTTGATCTTAAGATCATGAAAATAGGAGCATTAAAGAAGACCTATTAGTTTTAACCTCAATTCCACCTAGGAGAAAGGACGTAAAAGAGAAGAAGAAATGAAAGAAGATGGAGATTGATGATCTTTCATTAAATAGGTGATAAACATTCATTAAATTGGAGTGTTTCCAATTTAAGATGGTACATTCAACCCCCACTTTAGTGTGAGGATGGACTTGGTCCAAACTCTTGGTAAAGTACAAGGCATGTGACACTCTTATTCAGATCCAAGAGTGATGCAGGGGATGATATGAGGCATAAGTGGGGTAAAACTCAAGTTAAAACCTATTAACACCCTACTTAGAGTACACATGGAATACAAACATGGAATTGTAGAAAAGAGACCATTGATTTCATAGATTGATTGATTGATTTGATAAGATAACAACAACCAACATGCTTATCTGTGAGGCCTTTCGAGTTGTGGCCTTATACAATGAATTGCGAAATCAATCACTAAATCTATTAAATCAATGGTCTCTTTGCTGCAATTACGTGGTTGAATTATGTATACTCTAAGTAGAGTTTTAATAGTTTTTAAGTTGATTTTATCCCACTTATGCCTCCTTTCATCCCTACATCAAATGGTACAAGAGTTGAGTTCTTCCTGGTGAATTAGATTGTGGAGAACCTTAATTGGATTAGTTGTAGGGTGTTAGATCTGAAACTTGACCTATAATTTGTAGAAAGTTATGATCTTTTTGGATTTATTGTAAAAATGGTTTGAGGTAGAGGAAATAAAAACGATGTTATTATGGACATGTTGAAGCATATTGCAACAATACCTGAAGCTGTTGAGACAACCCAAAGAGGAGGTGAAAATATTGAGGATGTTAGTGATGATGAAGAGGCGGTTCCTAATACTAACCCTAAACCTAAGGTGAAACAAGATGTGGAAATACTCCTTAGAGTTTTGTATAGGGTTGATTCTAGACCTACTATCGAAGTTGCTTGTTATCATGGAAGATTTGAGATTAATGCAATATTGGATTGGATCTCTAAGATGGATAAGTAATTTGAGTATAAAATCACTCTTGATAATAAGAAGGTGAAGACAACAGTCACAAAGTTAAAGAGTCATGCTTCATTTTGATGGGATCACTTACAAACTAAAAGACAATAGAGAGGAAAAGAAAAGATGAAGACATGGGAAAAGGTGATTGGAAAAATGAAGAAGAATTTCCTTCCTACAGCTTACGAAGTTAACCCATTGAGAGGAATGTATAATCTGAGGCAAAAGGACATGATTGTAAAGGAATTTTACAAATTGAATATCAGATCTGGACACGTTGATGATGAAGTTGAGAAGGTGGCTAGATACCTAAATGGTTTGAGGACATAAATTCAAGATGAGGTTAGTTATGTTAAGATGGATAGTGTAGAAGAATCATACCAGTACACCTTGAAATCTGAAGAAAGATTGACAAAGGTAGGAGTGGTAGATTTCAAAGAAGTAGAGGTAAAACCTATAGAGAAGGTAGCAGATCTGAAAATGCAATGCAAGATAAAGGAAAGACAGAATGGAATGAAGAACCTATTCAAAAAAGTGGTAATTATAGTAGAGGTAGCTATACAAGTGTGGAGAAAAAGAGCATAGAGATTTTGAATGTAGTAATTCTAATAAGAAGATTGGAAGTGGCAGTAGAAATACTTTGTCTTGTGAGGAAGTTGTTGAAACACCTAATGAACCTGAGCATGGCGAGAACTTAAAGATAAGAAAAGTTTTATGGAATGAGGAATCTGGTGAGGAACCTATTTTGAGGATAAGTTTTTTTAAGACCATATGTAGGATTGTTGGAAAGTGTTGCAAATTAATTATTGATAGTGAGAATTTTGATAATTTGGAATCTAAAGAGCTAGTTAACAAGTTGCAGCTGTGGAGATTAAGACATCCCAAACCCTATAATGTTTCTTGGATCTAGAAGGAGCATAAATTACTTGTAAGTCAGAAATGCCTTGTTAAGTTCAAATTTTGAAATTATCATGATGAAGTCTTGTGTAATAATATTCCTATGGATTGTTATCATATTTTGTTGGGTAGACCTTGGCAATATAATAGACAAGCTTTGCATGATTATAGATTGAATCACCATACTATTTGGGTTGATGGTAAGAAGAAAAGTTTGTTTCCTTTGATAGAAAATCCTAATGAGAATAATTTTACCATAGTTATAGTATGTTTGGTTGAAGGAAAATAGTTACTAAAGATGTGGAAGAAAAGAATATTTATTTTTCTTTGATTCCTAGAAAGACTGAGAAACAAGATGAACGAAAACATGCACCTGAGATTGAATCTTTGTTGGAAAAGTTTTGAGACATTATTTTTTATAATGTACTTGATGGTTTACCTCATGTGAGAAGTACTGGTCACTGTGTGGATTTGATTCTTGGAGCTAGTTTTCCTAATAAAGCACAACACATAAGCACATGTTCAAAATGTTGAATTGAATAGACAAGGATAAGAGTTTCCTTAAAAGGGTTTGATTAGAGAAAGTTTGAGTCCTTGTGTAGTACCTATTGTACTAGCACCTAAGAAAAATGGAGAATGGAGAATATGCATTGATTCTAGAGATATTAATAAAATCATAGTGAAGTATATGTTTCTCTTGCCTAGAATGGATGACATAATGGATTGTTTGAGTAGAACAAAGTATTTTACAAACATTGACTTGAAAATTAGCTATCATCAGATCAAAATTAGAGAAGGAGATGAATGGATAACTAACTTTAAGATTAATGAGGGTTTATATGAATGGTTGGTTATGCCTTTGGTTTAACTAATGCACCTAATACTTTCATGAGGCTAATGAATGAAGTTTTGAAGATTTTTTTGGGAAACTTTGTGATTGTATATCTTTATGATAATTTGATACTCAATAAGACTAAAGAAGAACACCTTGATCATACTAGGAAATAATTGCAAAGATTGAAGCAGGAGAAATTGTTTATTAACTTGAAGAAATGTTCTTTCATGAAAGAGGAGATTGTGTATCTTGGTTTCATCATTTTAGCTAATGGTTTGAAGATGGATCCTAAAAATGTAAAAGTTATTCTTGATTTTCCTATACCTAAGAATTTGGGAGAAGTTAGACCATTTCATGGATTGTTGAGTTTATATAGGAAGTAAAGAAGCAATTTTAGTTTAGTTTGTAATACTATGATAGAAACAATGAGAAGTGACAGAAAAGATTTCAAGTGGATACATGGAGCACCTAAGATTTTTGAAACATTGAAATAAAGAGTTGCAAAATTGCCTACAGTTGATTTGCCTAGTTTGAGTAAAGTTTTTCAAGTTGATTATTATGCTAGTTGAAGTGTCAATGAAGTTGTTTTGAGTAAAGAAGGAAGACTCGTAGCTTTCTTTAATGAGAAGTTAAATAATGCTAAGAAAATATATTTTGTGTATGATATGGAATTTCATGTTATTGTTCAAGATTTAAAGAAATGGAGACGTTATTTGATGCCTAAATATTTTGTGTCATTCATTAACCATAAAGGATTGTAGTGTTTGGGAAGTTGGAACAAATTGAATTAGACACAGATGAAGTGAGTTGAGAACTTGATGAATCTTTCCTTTGTGTTGAAACATAAGAGTGGAAAGTCTACCGTGCCCATAAATTAGGGCCAAAAACACACCAACAATTTTTTGTTAAGGTAATAACAGATATGCCACCAACAAATTCTACATACACACTAACATTAAATACATTACAGATAGTTGACAACATGGGAAATTTGAATTCAAGTTTCGAGGTTGCATGATTAGTTTACTAGAGTTCTAGGAACTTTAATTTATAATTAAGACATCAAATCAGGTAAAGGTAATTATGTGTGGGTAAGGTGTTCATAAAAGAGATTGTTATTGCTTCCCTTTTTAAGCACACAAATTAAATTTCAATCACATTTTGTTAGATTCAAAGTTTGTATTGAAACATAGTACATAGGTTCAAAACCTCGAGTGATAGTACTACAAGAATACTTAGTTCAGTGTGACTAAGTTGATTGATTAAACCATTGTTTTGTGTTTAATGAGGTGTGACATCATGTTTTAGGGAACATTTGATTAGTAAAATAAGTTGTGTTAGGTTTTATTAGATACATTTACACTAATTTGTTATACTAGTTCAATCCCCCTTTGTACTAATCTATACTTGTAGGACAACCTTGTGATATACTATTACAGATTCCCAATTGATAAAAATACTTACAAGAACTAAATAAAATAAGGATTTATTTATAATTAAATCTCCATTGATATTTAATGCATCTTCTAGCATAATCCCTAGACAACTTATCAAGTTATTTAATCAAGCCCATTTTCCAATACATATAAATATGTTCAACCATTACACTAACATCTAGAGGAATATATTATATGGAACTAAATTATTCTAACATAAAAGGATCACAATTGATAAATTGTAACACCACTAGCTGACTACTACACCACATCTCTATTAATAACTTATTACTACTAAGAAAACATTAACCAATAAACTATAATAATAATAATAAAAGTCTAATATACTAAGCTTTATTTAAAACACATAACACAAGTTCTAATTACTAAGATTTAACATTACCTAATGATACTAATTATAATTCTATACATCCCTAATCCTTTAGTACTATTTATGAAATTTCCTATAACAAATAATAGTGCTAAATCACATGTTATATAAGTCACTTATCTAATGCCATAAATATTTTATTTACTAATTCAAACCAATTTTCCAATAAAGGCTAACTACTAACTAACTTGAATTAACAATTCTACACATAGATTAAAAAAATACTAATCAACACTACCAATCAAAATCCAACTTCCCCCTAAATTGTATTAACTACCTAAAACTCATCTATCACCTAAACTAGTCACTTGATCACTAACCAACCCATTCCCCAAGATTCTTTGGGCACTCCCCAAGGCTAGGTGCACTACCCAAGTCTTGTGAGTGCTTCCCTATGGTAGTATGCCTGATGAGGCATGATGTGGAAAAAAGGGAAGATGTGATGGGTTAAAAATGTGCCCAACTTTAATGTCTCAAGATCCCCTTCGCATGAAAGGCAACCTACCTCTTCCTTCACATGGTCATACGTCCTATCAAGTATTCCATGGGGAGAGTGGGTTGGTACATGAGTGCAGGCCTAGAAAAGCCTAAGTCAATGTATGGTTGTGGTGGGAAAGACAAGGAATTCAAAAAGGTAAGTTGGAAGTTAAGGATATTGTGTATGTTTTTCTCCAAAGCAATAGCTTTAATATCATGCAGCCCTGCATCCAAATTTGGGTAAAGGGAAATGTGAAGAGGTGAGGGGTAGGGACCATAGGGTGTTCCATCCTTCCAAGTTGCATACTAATTATTCTAACTATTTATTATTATTGTTATTATTTTAAATTTTATTCCTTCCCATGCAATTAATGGGGTCTCTATCCCTTCATCCTAAATTAACTTATGTATCTTTCCACTTGAGTGTTTTGTCTAATTCAAAGATTAAATAAGAAAGTGGAATTTTTCAAAAATATATATTTTATTTATTTATTGACTATTTTAAGGTGGGAATTTGTATAGGAAGGAATTCCCATACAATTTCTAGAGACCTGTAGGGTCACGTTTAGGAAGAAATTCTAGTGATTTTTTTGGCAAATGATAAAAGGTTTTGTGGGTATCTTTTCAACTTCATTAGTGATGATATTAGGGGGAATTTCCCATAGTTTTAAGGGTAAATTGAGAGGTAAGAATAAATGTATTCCAACTTATATTTAAATCTAAAGATTTACCAATATGTCTATTATGCAATTTTATGATGCAGTGATAAGAAATATATCAATTTGAACTTTGAACTTAAAAAACTTATGGAAGTATATACACATTTCATTTTTATTTCTTCATGCAACAACATGACTTTACAATAAACAATCTCCTTAAATTATTGGGATCCAAGTTTTCAAGAGATAGAGTATTAATTAACTAGCTTTTGGTAACTATATTTACATCAATCCATTTTAGAACAAGAAATGAAATTGAAAATAATTGAAATGTTATGATTCTATCATAACCAAATCTAATTCTTTCATGATTGCAATTCAAGGTTGCAAGAGGGGGAATTATGAACTGAAATAACTTTAATACTTTGCTACTCAAATACCTTTTAGAATAGGAATTGAAGTGAAACCAATCTTAATCTTCTATAATTCAATACTCTTGTTCATACAACAATTACTTTTCTTATTATAGAAAGTGAAATCTACAATATTGAATACACTACAATAGATCATAATGAAGATCCAAATATTTGTTTCAAACAAGAATACAAGATTCAATTAGGAAGGTAATACAAAGGAGAAGTCTCCAACAATAGGTGACTCAAGAACTACATCAAGAATCTCTTCCAAGATTGCCTCCCTATTTTAATCCATCTTAAATTTACAAACACATACAACGTACCATGGAGAGTTCACCTCCCATCCTAGGCCTCAAAATGCCACCTACCGAGCTAGGAGAACCAGAAACTAACTAGGTGACATTCAAAGACCAATCACAATGACATAACTCAAAATATAATTATCATCCAAGGTATGCACAACAGGTTTCATAATGAACCTATGACTAGGGAGAAGGTGAATTTTTTTAGGTAGGAGATGTCAATAAAAAACACAAATTATATGCCTCTTCCAAGACTACTAAGTTACATAAACTTTCATTTCTTTCTCTCCTCATTTCCCCAAAACCAACTTAATTTTTCAATGACAAGAAAAGGCCCATAACACCTTGCTTCCTCCCTCTTCTCATCATGAGAAGAGACTTTTCACTAACCTGGAGTCCAACTAAGCCCTTATCCCATACATGGTCACTTCTGCCCAAGGGTGAGTAATGCCAACACTCTTTTTATAGTTTCCCCAACAAACAAGGAAAAGAAACATGAAAAGGAAGCAAGTAAAACCCACAATACCCATCCTTCAAGTGATACAAACACACACATACTACAATATACAAGAATTTTACACACACAAGCAATGAACAAAAGGGAATAACCATGGCAATGGATAACCTACCTTCACAAAGGTTATGGCAATGAATTTTGGGATGAGCTAAATCCTCTCCTTCTTTCAAATTCCAAACTTGACTTCTCTAAATGTAGAGAATGGGTGAACCCCCTTCAACTCTTCAAAGGGATTATAAATGCCTCCAAACCTATCTACCCAAAATAGAAATAACTCTAATCTTGACTTCAAGCCTCTTATGATCTTCCCACTTGCCCCTATCATAAAGGTAACCTCTTAGCAAAAGTGTGACCTTGGGTAACCTTATGGAGATGATCCATTTTCGCAACAAGGGGAAATTGGAATATTTTAGGGGTCGTAAATGTTGCTAGGAAGTTCTAGAAGGGTGGAAAAGGTTTCTAACCCATACACATACCACTTGGGCACTTGAATTAGTTTAATTTTGGCTTCTAGGATCAATTTGTGACCTATAAAAGTGGCTTGAAATATTTGATCTTCAAAAACCCTAAGTATGTAACCTTTCCACTAAACACTAATTAAGGGGAACTGATTTAGGTTACTAACTAATCAGTCTTAGATTAATGGGTTACTCTGATAACCCTAAATTGACATGTTGGCACACATATGCATATAAATAGTGTCAAGTGACACCATAAGATCTATTTTTACATAACATTAGACACTTCACAAAATACATAATGATACACATGCATTTTGATTACGATACAAATTAAACACTAGACAACGAAGTTCAAATCACTTTATTGGGTTCAACCTTAGTCGTACAATTTGCACATAGGGTCAATTACCAATTCTTTGATTAATTATGTGGTTAATTATCCTACACACTCAATTCCATTATCAATAGTTCCATAACATCACATTCATATATTTAAACCAAATTTGTATAATCACATTGATCAAAATATTAAAAATTTCATTTAAATAATCTTTCTCATTTCTACACATATATTTAATAATCGCTAATCTCATAATTGAATCATCATTACATATTCATGAGTTCGAATTAAAATACTAAAATAATCATCGTAATTCATATATATACTCAAACCATCATAAACATCATCAATAAAGCATACTAAACTATCTAAATGCATATATCCTAATCATCAAGGTATCAGAATTAACATAATCATCATAGGGTGAAACACCTCATATCATCATTAATACAAATCAATGTTTAAATAGCTAAACAATGTAGTAAGTCTCGAATCACAAAGTATATGAATGTATCAATTGATCTCAATTTCCATTAGGACACCTAAACCATAAAATGTTAATTCATATCCATCATCATAATTATTATACATAAGATAGCCATAATTTATCATGATGTCCTCTACATGGTTTCTAGCAAGAATAATAGCATTGCTTCATACCATTGCCTTATCATGCTCATATATCCATTTAAATCTCCTAGAAAGGGTTTTAACAAGAAATTCATATTTAAATAAATACATATGAGGAGGGGTCTTACATCCTCCCCAACTAGCCTTTGACTTCCTCATAGAAGTCACGCAAACTGGAACGTTCGTCACATCCTAGACCTTGTCTAGACTTATACCAAAATTTACTCCTTTACAAAAAGAGTGATTAATAATTCACATACATACTCAGGGATGATAACATAATTACCTAATTCTCCTTACTAAAAGAAAGTTCAACCCATACTCTAACATGGGTACATATATCAAGGTTAGACAGTTCACAAACATATAGGTCACATATATATAACATTGTGAATTGGTATAAATATACTTATAGAGTCTTTCATAATAATAATACCATAAGGTGTTTCAAATTTCTATATACTCACTCTGTAGGGTAATAGTTGTACAAGACTCCCTCAACTAGGGTTTCCTAAAAATACAACTTGGATCTTTATCAATGGTTAATGACTTTTACTCTAGAGTTCCATTGTGTACTGCATCTTTGGTAGGACACCAATACATCCATCGCTAAACATGCACCTTTTGCATCTAAATTTCCATTAGGTTAACTTGTAACCTTAACTAGTTTTATGTTGGGGTGCAATCCATTACTCATAATAGTCAATAGATATCCACTATTCCTATTCTAGAAGTCCTAAGAGAGGGTGGGGCACAAATAATTTCACTAATAACCCCATACCCTAATGTTATACATCCACTTGATTGTTAGGAATCCCTTTGGTAGGCTTGTCATATGTCACTTTGCCAACATAATTCACAAGAAGGTGCCTCAAAATATAAATTCAAAAATCAAAGATGAAATATTCAATGCAAAATTATGAAACAAAAGAACTCAAGAGTTTCCATAATAGTAAACTTTAAATTAAGAATAAAAACATGTCCTAGAGGCAAAATAGAATCATCGACAGTAAATTTGGCTAAGCAATCCAACATTACATTGTTGGCAAGTAGGAAAGAATATAAAAATACAAAATTTGAAATCAACCCAATAAGGAAATAAATCCAATTGCTTACAAAATTTACATTATTTACATAATGTAGTCATACAAAAGTCACTGAGGAAAATTATAAATCTTAAGTCTTCCAAATACTTTGCAGGGATCTTGCATTGAAATTAGATGGTAGTCTAATGACCATAATGCTCAAATTATGATCGATCCCACATACTACATACATAACTATCTTTATCGGCATTGTCCTATGGTTAGGGTTTACTATACTAAGGGGTGTGTCCAAAATAGACCCCCCTGATAGCGTGAATTAGAGGATAACCAAAATGAGTTTCCTTTCATTCTTTTTGTTGTTACCAAGGTCTCCTTTAGAATAATCTAAACATGTGGGGACACCAATGTCAGTACAGTTGTACTCTGAGTTGTACCTATAATACCAAATCTCTTATCCTCAATTAACTATAATTACATATTATGGAATCTACCCACAATCTTTCTTAGGTCAAATTCACCACAATATACATGTTGAAGTTGTGCTATCAAATTGACCAAAATTGGTATGGTCTTATATACATAGATATCCTTGTCCTATATTACTTCATTGTTTACACAAATTCTACTTATCATTCGAGAATCCATTGAATGTTGTTGCTCTCATCAATAATCCATATTTCATGTCTCCTAGTCTTAAACAACTTATAAGTTCATCCTTAGGTTATAGGTTTGCAATTAGGTAGGTATAGAACTATTAAAAAGGATGTTGTCAATGTTTACTTATCCACTCTTAAAATTATCTTCTTACCAAGGTATAGGTTGTCATCACTTTTCCTATCCTTCCTCATGGCTTGTAATCCTTCTATTACTTAACTCTAAAACTTGAACCTTTATTTCATACTAGGTTGATAATCTCATCGCTACTTTTCTTTCTCTATATTATAAGGTTAAAATAGATCCAAGAATTTCAATACTAGGATCTAAGAGTATACACTCGATAGTTATAATTTAGTATCACTTAAGCTTATACAATAAGCCTGCTAACATAATAGACACACATAACTGTTGGAATACTTTAGAATAATTGGGGAGGGGTGAATCAGTTATCCAAGGTCCAGATGTATAAATAAAAAAATTCACAGCTTAGTGAACCCATAAAACATTTATACTCATGCATGTTGTAATATGTTTTGCTCTATCAAAAATATTATGTATTAAGTTCAAATATTTAAAAATATGATATAATCAATTTACTTCTATGATGGCACTACTTTAAATTGTTTCAATCAAAATAACATACAAGTTGTAATAAATATTAAATTCATAATCTCCAAGTTTTGTATAAACATTCACATTATAAATATATTATTATATATTAACTTCCAATATATGAATCTTGTTATTATAAATATTATCTATGTTTAATAAATATAATTTTATTATTAAAACACATTCTTTGAAAGAAAAACTCTAATCAACTGATTATTATTATTTTGATACTTATATATGATTACAAAAATGCTTACTATATAAATATAATAACGCAAGCATTGAAATTATACAAATAAAGTTAAACTATGAATCATATGTATAAGTCACAACTTTACATACGTGACTACCAAAAGATCTATAAATACCCATTA
>CM053785.1:466418164-466478164 GCA_028749045.1 Cupressus sempervirens | reverse complement strand
ACCTTGTTAGAAGTGAGCCTTTTTAGAGGACTTTAGGCCATTCACTTGGAATGCCACCCAATTAAAGGATTTACAAATGATTGTTAAGTCAACCTTAATCCAAAGGATTTACCCTAGAATGATATAATTGTTAGAGAGTAACAATAGAGCTTTGATCTAATACAACTTACAACTTCTCTTGCAAATTACAAATCTCTATTTAGTCCTAAATTTTGCTTGGCCTTCATACTTTGCAGCTCTGATAGCTTGTTGACCCTTCAAGCATTCATCTCCTTAAGCCTTCTTGCTTAACGTGCCATTGCAGACTCTTCTCTTAGGTCACTTGATGAAGAAAAACTCTTGACTCCTTTGTCTCTCTAAGGTTCTTGAACATAACAACTTTGCTTCATGACCAGACATTCCTATAAATAGGAAATTAAGACATTTTGCCACTCATTTTCCATCATCCAAATTTTAGGGTTCAAATGGATTAGGTAGGATATAATGTATCTACCCCATATCGCATATCTCTTCTAGAAACTTCTCCTAGAATCCATTTGAATTCACCTAAAAATGGTTTACCTTGAATTTTGTGCCACCAACTCATCAACCTTATGTTCCACTTGGTTCACAAAATCCAAACAAACAAACTTGTTAGCTCAGATTCATCAAATCTTTGATCTTTTAAATAATACAGTAGCTTGACATTATCAACCTTTTGATGCTTGGCACATACTGCATTGCTTGGCATCCATTGTGAAATTACTTGACACCTACTAAAGTTTACTGGTACTTGGCATCAACTAAACTTTACTCGCCATCAACTATTTTGCTCGACATACACTAGAATGAACTTTTACTCGGCTCCAACTAATTTTCTACTCAGCTTGCACTAACTTTTCTTGGCACCTACTATCCACTTGGTCAAGTTTGGCAGACAAACCTTGTGTAACTTGTCCTTCTAAACTTTCTAAGTCTAACCAACCTTTGTAACCTTAAGTAGATTATCAATAAATCATGTCATCACTGTCTTAATTGATCCTTGTACTTCATTACATAGTCATAATGCAACCTTTCCTCTAGGTGCTATGTTACCTCTTATTGATCAAATCCTCTTCATCAATCAACTAAGTGATAGTACCTAAATCTTATAAGAAATTTTCTTACTATCAAATAGCAGGTTTGACATCAGTGACAAAACAATGATTGAAACACATAGTCTTCTTCAACAATCTCTTGCTTTCAATAATCTCTCTCAACAATGATCTTTTCAATCAGATCTCAACAATAACCCTAACTTAGAAGTTTTCATTTTCTATCTTACCAGTTCAATACTATATGTTACATACTTCTCACCATTTAGTTATATTCATACCATCATATCTAGATAGATATATTACGTGATTAGGGTCCTATTCCTCATAATAGACTGAGATACTCCTATTTTTGTGTGTTCCTAACTAACTTACTTGTTGAATTATCTTCTTGGATTATTATCCTATCATTCGAGGTTCCCAACAGTTACTTGTAGATTTCAATTGAGCTTTTGTTTCTTTTCCAAGGATTGCTAGAACAATACATTTTAACATTGTAATAGGTTAGAGGTATCCCAATAACTTGATAACATGGTATACTTTTCAAGTGTTACCTTCCTATTTACTCACCATTCATTTTATCTATTCAATATTTTAATCCAAAGGTACAAAATTAAGTTATGAAGATCATAGGTTTCATTTACTTATGTTGTAATGTCTAAATCAATACTAGTCTACTTGGTCACTTCCATACTTGATATGAACTACAATACTTTTACGAGTGACATGGTTAGGCATAACCTAACTTCTTCTAAAGATGATGTTAAACACTTTCTCTCTAATTGCTAGGTTATTTACACCTTTCTAACCACGTGGTTGAAAAACATGTTTATGGTTCTTAACTTAGTTTTCCTAAAAATGACAGTGTTCAATATAATTTTGAATACTCTATGAGATCATAATATACCTTAATGCAAATACAACATTCTTTATTTTAATCCTTTTTTTTAAGTCATTAAGACTGTGTTATTTGTTATGGTTGACCATTTACAATTGTTAATACCAATTTTAAATTTTACTTAGGTTTACTCATTAGTGTTTCAGTTTACCAAGAATACAATCACTTATTAAAATTCTACAATGAGAAATCCTTGCACTTCGTATAGTAACATTTAAACTTCCATGCTTAATCATGGACCCATTGTTTCCCAAGTGTTACGAACCTAGGCTCTGATACGAAAATGTCATGCCCAAAAATTGGGTCCAAAAATACACAAACAATTTTTTTCAAGGTAATAACAACTATGCCACCAACAAATTTTAAATATACACTAACATCGAATACATTGTGGAGAGATGACGACATAGAAAAGTTGAATTTAAGTTTCATGGTTGCACGATTAGTTTACTAGAGTTCTAGGAACTTCAGTTTTTTATTAAGACATTGATTTAAGTAAAGGAAATTAGGTGTGGGTAAGGTGTTCATAAAAGAGATCATTATTTCTTCCAGTTGGAAGCACACAAATTTAATTCTGATCATATTTCGTAAGATACAAAGTTTGTATTGAAACATACTACATAGGTTCAAAACCCTAAGTTATAGTGCTACAAGAATACTTAGTCGGGATAACTAATTCGATTGATTAAACCATTGTTTCATGTTTAATGAGGTGTGACATCATGTTTCGGAGAACATTTGATTAGTAACATAAGTTACATTACATTTGATTAGATACCTTTACAATAATTTTTTATACTAGTTCAATCCCCTTTTGTACGAATATGCACTTGTAGTGCAACCTTGTCATATACTATTATCGATTCCCAATTGATAAAAACACTTATAGGAACTTAAGAAAATAAGAATATGTTTGTAATTAAATCTCCATCAACATTTAATACATCTTCTACCATAGTCCCTAGACAACTTATCAAGTTATTTAATCAAGCCCTTTTTCCAACACACATAAATATGTTTGGCCATTACACTAACATCTAGAGGAATATATTATATGGAACTAAATCATTCTAACATAAAAGGATTAAAATTGATAAACTATAACCCCAATATCCAACTACTACACCACATCTTTATCAATAACTTATTACTACTAAGAGAATACTAACCACTAAACTATAATAATGATAATAAAAGTCTAATATACTAAGCTTTATTTAAAACACATAATATGAGTTCTAATTATTAAGCACTAACATTACCTAATGATACTAATTAAAAGTCTATACATCCCTAATCCCTTATTACTATTTATGAAATTTCATATAACAAATAATACTGCTAAATCACATGTTATATAAAGTCACTTATCTAATGCCATAAATATCATATTTACTAATTCAAACCAATTTGCAAATAAAGGCTAACTACTAACCAACTTGAATTAACAATTCTGCAAATAGATTAAAAAAATACTAATCGACACTACCAATCAAAATCCAACTTCCCCCTAAACTATATGAACTACCTAAAACTCACCTATCACCTAAACCAAGTCACTTGGCCACTAACCCAACCCATTCCCCAAGACTCTTTGGGTGCTCACCAAAGTTGGGTCTATTTCCAAAGCCTTGTGAGTACTTCCCAATGGTAGAATGTCTGATGAGGCATGATGTGGAAAAAAGGGAAGGTGTTATGGGTTAAAAAGGTACACAACTTTAATGTCTCAAGATCCCCTTCGCATGAAAGGAAACCTACTACATGTTCACATGTCCTATCAAGTATGCCATGGGCAGAATGTGTTGATACATGATTGCAAGCCTAGAAAGGCCTAAATCAACATATGGTTGTGGTGGGAAAGCCAACGAATTTAAAAAGGTAAGTTGGAAGTTAAGGGTATTGTGTATGTTTTGCTCCAAAACAATGGCTTTAATATTGTGCAGCCCTATGCCCAAATTTGGATAAAGAGAACGTGAAGAGGTGGGGGGTGAGGACTGTGAGGTGTCCCATCCCCCTTCCAAGTTGCATATTAGTGATTCTATCTATTTATTATTATTATTTTAAATTTTATTCTTTCCCTTGCAATTAATGGGGTCTCTATCCCTTTATCCTAAATTGACTTATGTATCTTTCCACTTGAGTGTTTTATCTAATTCAAAGATTAAATAAGCAAGTGGAATTTTTAAAACATATATATGTTGATCTTATATTTCTTTTGACAAGTGAGTGTCAACACACTTAAGTTATTTACTTAGTTCATGCCGAACTAGTAGTACATGTCAAGCACAACATGTAAATATTAGACCATGTTGAGTCACTACGAGTGTCGAGCCATTCATGTGCTGAGTCACTCAGGTGTCAAGCAGATAGACCATGCCAAGTGATTCAGGAGCCAAGTAAATGGTGGATGTTGAGCAATGCAGGTGCCAAGTCATAGTAGAAAGAATAGTGCATGCCAAGCATCAGAGACTTCAGATGTCAAGTGACACAGTTTTGACATTTTTTTTGTAATGGCACAAACAATTATGTAAACTATTTTTGAGCCAACTTAAAGGTAAATTATGATATTTTGGAGATAAGAAAAAATCTCTATTTGGATTCCCTATGAAATTACATGCATCCAATCAAAAAATGGGAAGGGTTAAGTGGCAAAATGGATGAATCTCTCTCGTAGATTCATACCTAACCCTAAGCCACCAAAGTATGAATCTACGAGAGAGATTCATACCTAGACCTTTCACAGGGTAGATCATGTTTCATGGTCAAAACATTGTAACCTTCATTGGATACACTTTATTGTTGTAGTAGTGAATATTTGTGGGTGTCATCCCCACCCCAATTTTACCTTCTCACTTGGAGGGTTTTTGGGTAATAATATTTGGTTTTATGTGTGTGAATGCTTACATGTTTACATGATTTAGATGTATATGATTTATATGTTATTTCAGTTTTATGAGTCCAAGTTTAAACTACTTATTCAACACCACCCCCCCCCCCCCCCCCCAAAAAAAAAAAAGTTTACCTTTCCTACTGTAATTCCAACAATTGCTATCAGAGCCTAGTTCTTTGGAAGAGAAGCTTTGTAGCTTTGAGGAAAGATCTTGAAATGGAAGTCTACAAGTTGGGAAAGACCATTGAGAACTAGGAGATTGAAATACATCTCATATTACATCAACAAAATCAAGCAAGAGTAGACCTAAAGAATTCCTTGAAGAGAAGGAAAGAATTTGTTGTTGCAAAGAATGACACACAATACAAAGAGATAGACACTACAAAGCTATTTGCAGATGGAAACTCAAATGAATTTGATGCAGCAGTTGTAAATCTAATGGAAAAGAATAGAGTCCAAGCTGAGGAAATCAAAAATCTCAAATTAGAGCAAGAATCACAAATCATACTGCTATGTGAAGTGGTTGAACAAAAGAAGAAAGCCATGGAAGACAAAGCCATGATTGAAGAAGACAAAAGAATTATGGCCAATAGACCGGAAGAGAAGTCAATAGAGCTAACCAAGATTTCCAACATGCAATTGGATACTCTAAGTCAAATGATGAATGCCAATTATGAGTTAAATGTCAAGGATATTCAGATAACTACATTGAAGTTGTAGAATGAACAATTGCAAATTGACCTAAAGAGAGAAAAGGAATTTGCTAAAAGTTTCAACAAGCCAAATGAAGCCATTAAATACTTTGAGCAATTATTAAGATCCCCTAGATCCAAGAATGATACATCTAGACTATGATATACAAGCACTGAAGAAGGAGAATCATACAAAAATGTAGAAGAAAGGATCAACAAAGGTAAGAACCCAAAACCTACTTGGGTGAACCCACAATCATGGGTTACACTTTTTCGGAGGAAGAAATTCCTCCAAAAAAGTGTGGACTCGAAAAATTATCCGTAAAGTTTCGATCGAAACTTATCATGAAAGTTTCAATCGAAAATATTTACTTTCTATCGAAAGTAACTTCCGCTCGAAACTATCCGCCGGTCAAAGTTTCGATCAAAACTTAAGTCAAGTTTCGATTGAAATAAGGAAAGCAGGTTTTCGCATGGGTGTTAAAGTTTCGATCGAAACCCTAATCCGCTAGCATATATATGGGCGAAGCCGATTGTCTCCTCATTGTTTCGATTGAAAGTTGGAGAGAGACCAGCATCTGCCTTATCAACCATCTGAAAAAGGTATGAAACATTTGTTTCTTTCCTTCTTCTATTGTTTTAGTTAAAATTCATATGTTTTTAGTATTTAAATATATGTTTTTTTGTATATTTTATTTTACTGTTCATGCTTAAGCCTCTAATGTCATTGTGAATCTCTAAATACACAAATAAGATATTTTTTAAAGATAATTTTTCATCCATATTAGATCTAAATATATAATATTATCTTTTAATTTAAAGTTTATTTATGTTTATTTAAAAAATTATTATTTTAGATGTTTTGATATGTGTTTAATTTATGTATTTATTACAATGTTGAATGATTAGATTAGATGTATATTCATTGTTTAAACATGTAATTTTACAAATAAATATAACCTTGACCTAGAACCATATAACCTCGACCTAAATTCATTATTTAAACTATAATCTTGACCTAACCATATAGTTATGTATAATAAAACTCTAAACATATATAACTAAGTACTTAATCACATAACAACTCGCCAAGGGATCCAAACAAAAAACTTCTAGTATTTAAAATGATTTTACTTAAATTGTATTGTACTTTGTTTCATGGATTGAAAATGGATGATGTAAACTATTTTATAAATGTATATTCTTTTAGCCTTTCACACCCTGTGACATGTACAATAGATGATTGTGCATTCCGAATTAATTTGCCAAGTGGCATTCGGAACAAATGTATATAAATTATTTAAATGGATTGAACTGAAGTAGTTAATATTCTTTCATGTGGATGTGTTATTTATTTTACTTTTAGTACTTATAATTATTTAAAAATAAAATGTAAATGTGCTCATTAAGGAATGCAATCACTTATGTTTTTTATAAATGTAAATTAAATTGTATGTATGTTATTGCTTGCTTAGTAAAACTTGTGATTAGTTCTTTGGATCCCTTGGTTGGGCATCACTTAGGATTAACTATAATGTCAATTTGTATTGAATTTAACTCTAATTATAACCCTTACTATCATCTTAACCTTAATCTTAATTTGCTAAAACCTACACCAAGTAATATATAAATAATTAAATAACTTTCCTATCTTACCTTGAGTACTAATTTTATAAATGTCAAACCCTAAAATTGTAATCTTATTTATGATTTAAACTAAATTATCCTAGAGGAGCATCATATCTACATCTACATGTCATGTACATGTGAATCTAAAAACATTTGTAGATATCTAATTACATCATTTATTACATAGGAAGGATTTAAAATTTTCATTATGTGTGTGTGTGTGTGTGTGTGTAATCCATGCATATCATATCAAAAGAATCATATAGAAATTTCATTTACGACATGTCCATCATATCAAAAAATCAAAAAATGAGTGATATCAAAGCATTATATCTTAATATTTAACACTAAAATAAACTAACCCCTGGGTTAACCCTAAACCAAATTGAATATATCAAACTAGATTGAAAGGTAACCCTGGCCCTTAACTAATTAATATTATACTTATAAACCAAATTGAATTAAACCATGATCATAAACCTAATTATATATCCCAACTTAATAGTAGAAACCTTGAATTTAACGTTAAATCCTTTCCCCAACCATTAACCAAATTGAACCGTTACCCTAAGATTTAACCAAGTTAAACGTTGACCTTAAGACTAAACCAAATCACCCTAAACTAGAACTCAATAATATATTGAACACTTTATTAAACCAAAATTCAAACCTAACTTTTTTGAATTAATCTAAAAGCTCTAAATATAATTCTATATCTAAAACCAAATTTAGCACTTTAAAACTTAATTCAATTTATTAACTCTTGTCCTAATTGAAACCTAAGCATGTAAACCTAATCAAACAGTACAAACCAAATTGAACCCTAATCCTAAAACTAATTAAACATTGATATCAAGGTCTCAAAATGATACAGTGTGCATTATATATATATATATATATATATATATATATATATATATATATATATATATATATATATATATATATATATATATATATATATATGTACATAAATAGATCTATATACATGCATATGTGTCAAGATATGTATATTTGCACATATCATGTGCACGTGTGTGTGTATATATGCACACATATGCACATATATACACACGTGCATGATAGATATATGTGAAAATATACATATCATGCACATATACACATATATCTATATATAAATATATATGCACACATATTTATTTCATGGACCTAAATTACACTTGACAAGTTTATGTGCACACATGTATGTCTAAAACCTTTGAACATTCAATCTAACTTAGATAGAAATATAACTTGCACACATGTAGTTCTTAAAAGGTCCTTGAGTTACAAACATTATATATAACAACATGTGTGTTTTAAAATTTAGTTTTCTTTTAAGGTATATGTTCATTTATGTTTTAGGACTTTTATATATATGTAGACATGTACGTGTATGTTTAATTTTATTAAAACAATTTAGATACAAGTTTTTTAATTTTGTTAAATTGTACATACATATGTTAATATAAATTTCAAGTTTATTAAATGTCATACATTTAAATTTAAATTTTTAGGTTTACACATTATACACGCACCTACATACATTGACATGGCTGATCAATAGCCTTCTATCCTCCTCGAGCAGCCTGTCCCCCTTGAGTAGCCTATACCCGGGCCCGAGTAGCCTATCCCAAGCCCTGAGTAGTAGCCTATACCCGGGCCTAAGCAGACTATCTGAGGCCCTGAGTAGCAACCTATCCCCCCTAAGTAGCATCATGTCCCCCGTGATCAGTTACCTATCCCACTTGAGGAGCTCTATGATCGCACTAACTAGGAGATTCATAGACTTCAGGAATCCCTGACTAGTGGCACATGCTCTAGTGTTTATAGTGGTACATGCTAGAGCATCTTACGCAGCCTGACATTTATTCGAGATGATATTCATGGTGCTGCCCCATATTCTACACATACTATATAGATTGTCCTTAATAGTAAGAGAGGAGAGGTCTCCTCTGGTCTTTCACTCCAGGAGGTGCAGGGCTTGGTGCCCAAAGATGTCCTGAAGAGGGAATGTTTCCCTCATTATCTTTCACAAAAGTATGTGAAGGGGTATTCTCCCCTTAAGTATACAGATCCACAGATGGTTGCATTGATATACCCACGCTTCCTTGCTGCCCATGGTCGTTATCCAAATAACGACCAAATTCCACTCTTTTTTTCCTGACAACTTTATGCAGAGGTTCTCTTACGCAGGGCGGTGAACTACACAGATTTACCAGGACATTTAGGACAGGGGCGTGGTATATTGGCTGATAGGCAGCCAGGTCATCCCCCACTAGCACATAGATCGATTGTCGGAGAGAGGGCACCTGCTATTTCCCCTATGTTAGGTCCATCAGCTAATGAGGCCATGTGTAGCACTCAGTTACGTGGGGTCCTTCAGGGAGTTGGAGAGATCGCAGCAACTATTAGATCTATTTTGAGTGATGAGGTTGGTCAATATTTGATGTCTCATCAACGTTCCAGATCATCATCCTATGCTTCATCTTTAGGAGACTTGTATAGTGCAGCGGGCATCCCTTCAGTGGCTAGCTTAGAAGGTCTCACTGGAGTGTTGGCACGAGATACTATGATTGGTCTGGCTAAGGATCTATTAGATACATATAGATTTGTATCAGAGCATCTTAGCATACCCATATCAGATGTTCAAGGTGGTGTCCATGGTAGTACTAGGACACATCCTCAGCCATATTCCTCTCATCGATCAGGTAGTGGTCATGGTGGTAGTGCACGCGATGATCCATCTACTGACCACTCTTTTGCTCCAGAGAGACATATACATACCACAGACCCTTTAGCCAATGTTACAGTGCAGGCTCAGAGTTTAGGTGTGGGCCTTGATGATGTTGATTTGAGCTTGTCGACCACAGGATGGATGGACTTGTTGACATGTGATGAGTCTACTTCTATGCCATCTCATCTACATAGTCCACTTGGCTTGTCATTATTAGGACATGTGCCAGTCACCAGTCATGGGGCCCGGGTAGATGCAGAGATTGACCTTGATGCGATGCAGCAAAATCTGGATGCATTAGTGGACACGATCGATGCTAGGCAGTCTAAGTATTATCAGATGCCACCATCTACACAGGTAATTTTTTTTTGTTCATGTTAAAATTTCAATCATTTCAAACTAATTTAATTTAGAATATGTGCATGTGTGCACATGTATGTATATCATGCATGTAGATTCAAATGTAATCATGTAGAGAAATTTTAATTTGATGTGTTGCACTGGCACATGTACAATGTAGGGGGACATGCCTCTTTTTACTCCAGCTTTGATGCCAGATCGTGTATGTCGTCGAGACTCATTGGATGATGTCAGTAGTGGACAGGTAATGCTTATTTATGTTTTGATTATGTGTACATGTATTTCAATATCACTTTCTCTTGATTAAATGTATGTATGTATTGATATCACTTTCTCTTGAATTTATATATAGGGGTCAGCACATCCTAGTGAGCACCTTGATACTAGTCAGTCTTCAGAGCGCATTGTGAGGAGGCATGGAAATGATAGTCCTACACTTGATGATCTATATTTTTTTTAATCTAGATGATTTGTTGTAGAATTTCATCCAGAGAGACATTCATATATATTAGATAGACACTTTATATACACACATGATGCATGTTATATTTTTATATTTGATTTGATATAGATGTACCTGGATTTACATGTCTACATGTGTGCATGCTATTTATATTTGATATTATCTTCTGATAGATCTCTAGATAGATACATGTTTTTGTTATTTGTTCTCAAGATGATTGATACATGTTACATTATGTTGTGGAATCTAATGTACATACTAGATCTAGATCTAGTATATTATAAATTGTTTCTATCTAAGATATGTAAGTAATTTATTTAGATATGTACGTGCATGTTTAATATATTTATTAAATTTAGATATATATATATAAATAGTTCATGTAATTTAAATGTCTGGTAATATATCACATGTATTAAATGTTCAAGTATCAGGTAATTAGTTGTACATAATTCCTAACTCGAGTAAATCTATAGAACTCGTCCCTTTTATTTGTACACATATCCTAGAATTTTATCCCCCTAAGCCCAATGTTCTAAAATTCAAGTCCAACTTAAAACATGTGTACATGTTCAAAATTTAGTTTAAACAAATTGCAATTTGAACTTGAAAGCTCACATGTCCTAATTTAATTGAAAGCACATGTCCTAATTAGTTAAATTGAAAGTGTACATGTGTTCTAAAATTGACAAGTTAAATGAAATAGAAAGTTCAATATAATAGAAAGTTAAATGAATTCAAGACTTTGAGTTAAAAAATGAAAGAATAAAAGTTCAATTTAGAAAATTAGTTATTGGACACCAAATTTCAAATTGATCAAATAATTATTCAACCAAATTTGAAATAGTTTGAACCAAATTTCAAATTGTTCTTGAGTTACATTTCAAATTTTAATCATAGTGAAATTTTAATTCAAGTACACATGTATCCTAGAATTTTATCCCCTTAAGCTCAATGTTCTAATTCAAGTCCAACTTAAAACATGTATATGTTCAAATTTTAGTTAAACAAATCACAATTTGAACTTGAAAGCTCACATGTCCTAAAATTGAAAGCTCACATGTCCTGAAATTGAAAGCACATGTCCTAATTAATTAAATTGAAAGCGTACATGTGTCCTAAAATTGACAAGTTAAGTGAAATAGAAAGTTCAATATAATTAATTTTACAAACTCCTAATTTCATCCCCTTAAGACAAGTGGTGTTCGAATTTCTTTCCCTCAAGGTGCACATGTCAGGTAATTAGCGTACACATATACATATAAGTTCATAATTTCTATAAGTAGTTACTTTAGAAGATTCAAAATGAAAGAGTAAAAGTTCAATTTAGAAAATTAGTTATTCCACCAAATTTCAAATTGATCAAATGATTGTTCAACCAAATTTCAAATAGTTTGAACCAAATTTCAAATTGTTCTTGAGTTACATTTCAAATTAGGAGTTGTTTCTATCTCATATCAAGTGGATCAGCTCGTTCTTGGATAACATTTAATATTTTCTCATGATCATCAATATGAAGCCTCTACTTACATATTCCAGGTCCTTTGACTAGATGAAGAGTTAGACCAGTGGCAATAACATGGTTACTATATTGATATACCTTATTGTTAGGTTGATAATCGGTGAAATGAATCCCATTTTAAAGTACTTTTATTTGCTTCAAATTGTAACGCCCCTCCAAGGGATCCAAAAGAATTAACCTAAAGTTTCACTAAGTTTGCTAAACATTTTTTTTTAAAGTAAGAATGTAAAACATACACATCAAACACATAGTAGCGAAAGCAATAACATGTAATCATCGATAACCATACTTTGCAAGTTACATTTCTTAAGGATCCCAAGATGTTGAGTCACGTTTAAATTTATTTAATTCTAAGTCTAACAACTATCACATACATATGAAAGAATGATTAGAATTCCCATGTCCATATAATACATTTGTTCTGAATGCCTCTTGGCAAATTAATTCGAAATGCTCAATCATCCACTGTACAAGTCACAGGGTATGAAAGGCTTAAAAGAATATACATATGTAAAAATAGAAATGCATCAACCTCCACGAATCCATGAAACAAAGTACAGTAAAAATATATGAAACTATTCACTATACATGATACATCCATACATCCATAATGATGAAACGTCTATCATAAAATCTAACTATCCATCATAATAATCCAAGAACATAGTGAAGGTAAATGCCAAAAACTAAAACTCTAGCCACGGTGACCACGGAACGGATCTCAATGGTAAGAGTAAAAAGCACTACCACCCGACCGCGTGGAACCTAAATGGTCCACTCCCACCGCGCTGAGGAGATAGTCTCAAGTCCCAAACAAGGTATCAAAACACAAAACACAAGTACTCTCTAAGTCTGGGAAATCCTAAAAGTATACTAACTCAAGGGTTCCAACATAGATAGACATCTAGACCCCAAAGGTACCACAAGACATGTAGGAAACCTAATATGCAAGCGGGAAAGTGTCATCGCAAAAGTCACGTAGAAGTTACACGAGCAATCCCTTAGGAATCCCGGGTCCCTACTAATCCCTGCGGCCACTAGTATCCTCTCGTACTGACGAGGCATACTATGGAATGCAAGGTCGTAACCAAGCATTCTCTCTACCCCATCCTAGTCTGTACTAGCACTCAAGGCATGGGAGAGAATTTACAATTATCTTGTTAGGTTCATTTTCTCCCATTTAGTGTAAATGTTTTCACTTATTAAATCAACTTACAATGGGTTACTCCGGGCAGCCTCTTAGGGCCCTGATCCCCATTGCAAGCCACTTCTCGACACTACACATAGATAACCTACCCTAGGCTCATGAAATCATAAATCAAAGAATCATAATAAAATCACCTCAGTCCTATACAAGCAACTGAAAAACATCATAAAAGATAAGCCACAAAATTACATCAGTTCTTCATGAGCAACAGATAAGCATCCAATAATAATCATATGATCACGACAGTTCTCTATCAGCAACTGAAGGCATCAATGATAAATCACAAAATCCAATGGTTCTCCAATGAGCAACCAGAAAGTATCCCAATAGTAAATTACAATACTGATCAAAGACTCCAAAATGGTTAAGTCAAAACATGACATCATCAAGAACATAACAAACACTTCAGTCCTCTCAAGCGACCGAAAAGCAATCCAAGTATAACTGATCGAGACTCAAAAATGGTTATCAATATAACTGATCGAGACTCGAAAATGGTTAAGTCAGGTATCTCAAATACATACATCTCAGCTTCACACAAGGAAACTGGAAAGCAATAAAAAATAGTAAACACAATCATGTCATAGAGCACTTCATCACATTACCATGGTCGGGTTAAGAAAGATCGAGACCAAATCATCATGACATCGTATTCACAACCCCGAGCCTCTGGTAACAACCTAAACTGGTCAACGCTAAACCAACCCCAAAACACAGAGAACACATAGAAAACATCAAAGTCTCATAGATTGGATTTGAAAGTATATTATTATTGAGTTAAGGTAAGGTTTATGTTTCCATTTAATGTCGAATTCAGGTAACTAAGTTTTCACAACTACCCCTTACGATTAACCCATTTCTATAATAACTTCTATTAAATCAAAATCCAAACCTACAATTTCATCAAATAATATCCATTATTAATTAACTTTAATTAAACTAATTTTAATTAAATTAATCAATAATTATTGTTCTAATTTTTTTATTTTTTTTAAATTTATTCATTAATAGTTAATTTATTAATATTTAACCAAAATTATTAGTAAATTAATATTTACAAAAACTATGTTTAATGCATTAATATTTATTTATTAAATATTAATAAAGGTAAAAATATTATTAATTAAAATATATTACAAATTTATTAATTAAAATTTTAAATAATAATAATAAAATTGTTTTATAAATAATACAAATTTTTAAAAAGCAAATTAAAATATTTAAAAAGAAAGGCACGTATACAAAGCCGCCGGCTTAACCAAGCCTGCGGCCTGCCGCAGGGCCTTCGGCGGTAGGTACCCTGTACCTGTCATCGTAGTACCTGCGACGTAGGTACCCTGTACCTATCATCGCTATACCTACGACGCAAGTACTGTCGGCAGAGCCGACAGTGGGGGTGGGTACGGGGTAATTCCCTCCCCCCCACTAATCATTTTAATATGTAGTTTTTTAAATACGAATTTTTTTTATTTTATTTTTTTAATAATCAATTTCTTTTTTGAAATCTAAATTTGTTTGAAGATATATATACATAAATTTATAAACATGTTAAATTAATTCCTCTTTATATATATATATAAAGAAATTGCCTCCTTCTTTATAATGACAGATAAAATATAGTCAATCAATCGAACTTTTAATTTAGAATTTCAGTCTTAGGTTCAACCCTTCCCATTTAAATATTATGTATACAGAAGTTTATTGACAAGCATCTGATAATTCCAATATTGTAATGTTTAAACATTCATCGTAGAGAATTCAGATCTACAATCCACAGACACGAAGAAGACAGGAAATAAGAAAATTTCGTAAATGATCAGCGATCAAACACAAGACCCTACCTAATCCTGATGCTAATACGAAATCCTTGAAAAACTATGAGAGAATTCGCTCCCCTTCAATAACTTTCCTCTGGAAATCTTTCTTGGTATCAGCCTTCTGAAATTCGCTTCCAAAAGTTGTCTCCCCAAAAATTCCTGTCCAAATTTGTGTGTCACAAAAATGAACCCTCAAAGTTGTGATAAGAAGTTTTCTCCTCAAATCGGGGCACTAATTGTGCGTTCACTCGAGAAGACTCTTTGCACAACTGAGTTAACTCCCAAATTAACCTTTATTATCTTTTCTTTTAATTTGCATTCCTCTTTTATGCACATTAAGTTGATTTATTAAATAACTTTATTTAATATTCTACTTGACTTCTATTTTAAATTAATTTATTACTTTAATCTCATGTGTACTTCATGAAATTAAAATAACATTATTAATTTCTATTATTTAATCTTTTAATTTATTTCTCATATTTAAACTCATGCTTAGATCATGCGATCTAGAATTCTTAATAATTTAATATCTTTCAACTTTTAATTTATTTTAGAAACTTAATTGATAACATATTTAATTAATTTAAATAACAATAATATTTAGCATTTATTTAAAAATGAACTTCAAATATATTATTATTAAATTAAATAAATATTATCCTATTCTAAATTTATCTTTGAACTTTAATTTCCAAATTTAGTTCTTTTATTTAATTAATTTCTCAATTAATTAAATATTAAAGATATCATATTAATTTTCTATTAAATTAAATCATTAATTAATCTTTTTAATTAGACTTAATTAATAGAAAACACATCAAGGACTCATATAACAACATACGAAAATCCTACATAGAAAAGCACATACTAAATCAAAACAAAAAGGGTTATAATCCCGAATTTACATCATTTGATGCATTCAGAGGGTACTTAACTCAGATACTTGTCCTAATTATCAATTAGGACAATTGGCTAAAGGGTTTAGGAATTGGACTTAAGAGTTTATCTCCCCTCTCTTACCATTGAGACAATGCGATAGGGTACGCTCATCCTGACAATTCAGGGAAGTCGATACTCGGTACCTGCAACCTGCATAAAAATCCATGCATGTACAAACACAATATTCTAAGCTAAACAGACAATGGCAGGAAGTGGTGCATCGTGTAGATCCCATCTAGCAGGTGACTACGACTCCCTTCCTTAACCACATCAGAAACACCATACATAAATAAAACAACACGCACACCATACACATGCAGTATGGGGTAAGTATCCATAAGAAGCACATGGAATAATAAATGATCTAACTAATCATCATCGATAACTGAAACCATTGAATAATCATCATACATGCACGAAATATAGAGTACCAAGTAATCTCATCATATAATAAACTGAGTGTAAAACAACATCTGATAATCTCTAAAATAATAATACTAATCATCAAACATAAATTGGCCTAAAAGAGTTTGGCAAGGATGACAGAAATGTGACTTAGGGGCAGGCACTACACAAATATGTTCCTTGTACAACAACAGAACCTGCACATGTACACATTTAAAAAATACATCAATCTTGAATTTAAGTTAAAGAATTTGAATTCATTAAAAACATGTAGATACTTGACATGCATATATATATATATAATTCAACTATATACTAACCTATTGGAAAAATAATTTCATCACTTATTTTAGTCTTTGTTAGCTTCTCTCTTTCCATGGTGCAATGCAATAAATAATAGATAAAACCTTCTACATTTTCCAATTCTGCCATGACTGCAAAAACATTTCCTACACAAACTTATATATGTCAAAATTTTGGATACACGTCATTTACATAAGTACATATATATAATTAAAATTAACCAAAATTATGAAAAATGTATACATGTACATGACCCAGGTATATATATAGTTCATACATACCAACTCTGATCAATCCTGAAATATGGTTATAATCACTAGAAATCAATGGAATATCATCATAGTTTTCGTCCTCAAACTCATTTGTATTAATAACATCTAGTGGCACCAAAGTCCATTCACCCACATATCCACGTTCTTGATTAATGCAACCACCATAGTCTTCATCAATACAATTAGGACAAAAACATGAGTATTCTCTTGTGTACAATGACCACACATTACTATTTGTACTCATAACTGAATGCAAAGATCGTGTCTTCTCTACCCTCTTGCATGCATGCATTGATCTTCTATCAACACCTAAATGTACACAAGGTCCATAATTTAGTTAGAGATCATCTAAGGTAACATATTAAATATAAATTTAAGATTCAATTTAAAAATATGAACAAATTAATTTATATATACCTGATACCTCCCAAAACACTCTAAATGGTATCACTCAATCTGCTTGTGATGATGTGTTATCTATATTTGTTGGCACTGAAAAATGTGTTTTGCACCACTCAACCACATCATGAGCATTATTAATGTGATATCCTTTATAGTCCATTTGATACTTTCTTAAAGCACGTTTGATACAAGCTCCTACACCATCATGCTCACCCTTTCCATGTCCACTCTCAAAAAAACTCCAAATGTGTGGTATATTAAGGTATCGATGATATCTACATAATGCATAAAATGGTCTAGCTAATTTAAATTGTGTTGCACATCCATCTGACCATACAAAATGTTTTTCTATTTTAATGTTTTTGTTTTTCGAATATTCAAAAAATGTCTTAAAACAATGTTCCACAAAATGTGTGTCATTTTCTTTGTCATCACTAATATAAAAGTGATACTCTTTTTTAATGACTTGTGCTTGATCTGTACTTTCCACACCATCCAGATCAATTTGTGCATGTTGATAAGACACTTGAACCATAATAGTAACCTGCTCTGTATAGTAGTATTCTATTGAAGTTGTTTTTGAGATACAAAAGAGTAATTCTCTGCAAAGTCAACAACAGATAGAATTGTTCCGAGTGGGAAAGTTTCTCTTAGTGTTTGAAATTGTTCTGCTTGCCACTTAGCAAAAAATGCATGGCATATATATGGTTGAATCAATTTACAAAAATTTGACATACATTCTCCACCCGATATCTCATCCTCTACATATTCTAACCTTGTTGATTCTTTTCCAGTTTTTGTTTCTGACTTTATGTACTTATACCTCTTACATTTTACCATCCTTGTCGTATTAGTATCTTCTTCTCTCAAAGGAAATTTAGTCAAGTTACCACATGTTTCACAAGTTCTTCTTATGCAATCTATTTCACCTTTTCCACAATCATTTGGTTTGTCACATAAGATTGATGTTATGAATTGACTTGGTCATTTAGGAAAAGTATTTTGAGAAGTTCCACCACTTTCTTCTATCATCTTTCGAAACCCTTCATAGTACAGATCAAATTCAACATGATATTGACAGCAACATGTTTCAAAAGATTTATTTATCTTTACAAAATAGGGCTTCAATCTTTCAAACATTGTTTTTCCAATCTTTATGTTAGGATTTAAATTACAAAATGAGAGATACAATTCATGTTGAGTGACATCCAACCAATGTTTTGCATGTTGAATATATTCCTTAGGTCCAATCCTCTGCTTGATGATATCTCTTCTATTTGGTGAAGGACGAGTATTATCAATCCAAAATTGAATAACTAAGTTCTTAACTATTTCCCCAATCATGTCAGATCGAGGAGCTCTACACATTAGTGCCCAATTGCCTTCTAATGTACTATCATTCAAATTGTTTCTCCTTTTTAGATAATATAGTATTGTCTTTCTACTATACCCGAAATGATATGATAATGAAGAGATCTGTCTATTTTGGGATGTTTTCTTATTTAAAATAGATGTCAGTATCACTCTTCGTACAATGGATTTATCTGCAGATCTAGTTTTTTTTCGAATGGAATGTAACCCTTCCTTAACACTTTCAACAATATCTTTTTCTAGTTTAGAAGTCCTCCTCTTTTTTATACTTGTATCTATACCCAATAGTCTCAGTGGCTCTTTTAATTCATCTTTAAGAAGTGAAATTGATAGTAGTTGAGTTTTCTCCACTGTTGATAGATTCTCAAATTGTGCAATTATGTCTTTAGACTTTTTATTCAATTTCCTCTTCGTAGTATGTGTAGGTTGATTAGCATATTCTCTCAATTTTTCCACATTCATTTCAATTAAATGATCTATGTTTCTATGATTAATTTTTCTCTTCAATCTTTGAGCTAAATTAAAATTCTCATTTGTTGTTTGATCTCGAGCTGCACAAGAAAAAATGAAACAAAATCTTAAGATACAATCTCTTTAGGGGACATATATGTACATACATATATACATGTTTAACTTGAGTGAAATACTATGTACTTGATTAAATTATCTAACCTTAAGATGGTCCTTCTTCAATATCCATTGCTTCATCTTCAATTTCCTCATGTTCAACATTTTCATCATCTACTAGAGTTGCACATGCACGATATAACAAATAAAATCAAGTAAGTTTATAAGGGGAAATATGGCTCACTAAATTTAAAAATTAAAGATATAAAGTTTGATAGAGACCTAGAATTCTAGAGAGATCTATATTATATACTTGCAAGAGATGCACATGTACCTGTTTGAACTTGGGATGAACCTTCTCCAATGTCGGTAGGTTGTCCTAGTTGACTACGTCCTAAATAAATTCATTTATTTAAATTTAATCATAATCTAATAAACCTTAATGGACTATAAATTATTAACATAATTGAATAAACAAGGTAATTCCCATACTAAATAAATTCATAATTTAAACTTATTCACTTTTTTGCCTAAACTGACACTGAACTCTGAATTTTTAAGAAAACGTTCACTTTCAAATGCAAATTCCCGTTTAATGGTTAGGAATTTGAAGATGAAGTAAACTAGAGTCTTTTAGGATTTTGTGTCTAGATTCTAAATGTATTTTTTTAAAAAAAAATTTAAATTGATTTTATTGAATAACTTTTTCTCCTATGAAAATTGGTATGATATCAAAAACCTGATTTTTAAAGAGTGACACTCTTTTTGACACACATAACTTTTTTTCTACAATAGATATCAATGTGATTCTTTTGAATTTAGTTTGTTAACATCCATACCTAAATCGTACAGTTGGTCTTATATCTTTATCATTAGTATTTCATATATTATTGTAGTTTAAAGTTGGCATAACACTAATTTAGACATATGTGGCTTGTGACACATGTAACTTATTATATATTTACCCAATTTTTAAAAAAGAAAAATTTGATTGAAAGGTGAATCAAATACGGAGACCATACTTATTTTTCAAAAAAAATATTTTTATATTTACTATTTTTCCATGAGTGTCGAATATCTCAGTTTATTTTTTATAATAAACCTATATTTAATTCATGTTAAAAAATATATGCCTAAAAAATTTGAAAAGCACCAAATTCATAGTCATTAGAAAGCTAGTTTAGAGTACTTCAATCATGTACAATTTCAGGTCTTCAGTGCTCCATTTGAACCTGGTAATTCAGCTCCGAAGAGAGGAAATCATTGAAAAAACTTGAAACTATTCTATCTAGCTAGTGTCGATAGAAACTTAGTTTCTATCGAAACTATTTTGCAAACTTTCGATAGAAACTAAATTTCTTAGTTTCTATCGAAACTATTCGCAGTTTATAGCCACGGCTAGCAAACCGCTTTCCTAGTTTTGATCGAAACTATCAAGATAGTTTTGATCGAAACTATCAAGATAGTTTCGATTGAAAGTAAGAAAGCGGGATAACCCCTATTCTAACCATAGGGGTGTTTCTCTAGTCGGCTCCTTAGGGTTTTTCCCTAGTTGGCTAGTAAGGAGGTTTTTTTATTTTTATTTTTTTTGTATATAAATATGAGTTTCATTTTTTACAATTTGCATTTATGTGAAATCAAGTTATTGGCTTTTGAATTGGGAAGAAGGAAATAATTGACAAACTTCAACCTATTTTCGAATTTTGGAGGAAGAATTTACAACATGGGCAATAAAGATAAAAGAGCAAGTAAATATGCACAAAGAAGAACTAAGAAACAAGAAGATGAAAACTGTCAAAAAATGCTAGCAAGATACTATCTTAGATTAGGTACACATGCACAATCTTTTTTCCAATGTATTTAATTAGTTTATTTAGTTAGAATTAGGGTTTAAATCCAATTAGGAATATGATATTTATCTTAAATTAGCATTACTAGATTAACTTAATATTAAGAGTTTATTTGAAATTATGTTCATATTTAGGCCATTAGGGTTTATTCAATTATGTCCATATTAGTCCTTAGGGTAAATATTACACTTGTTTGTCATAATTGTAGTAAGAAAGGACATACTACTAATGTGCAAGAGTACAAATCAGAATATCAAGCCTAAGAACATGGTTCATTGCCATAAGTGAAACAAACAAGGTCATCAAGCACATGAATGCAAAACTAGGACCATGCATACACAAAGATTTGAAGGATATTGCTACAACTGTCAGAAGTATGGACATAGAGATTTTGAATGCAAATCCAAACCCATGTGGTCATCAAACAAGCAAATAAATGTAAGGAACAATGGATACTCTTATAACTAGGATTATAATAGAAAATATAGCTATCATTATTGTCAAGAATATGGACATGTTCTTGAGAACTGTATTAGGACACACTTCAGAGGTAATTACTAAAGGTGGTTAAGTCAAACCACGTGTTTTAGTTTGAAGACTTGTCACATCAGTAGGTATTGCCCAACAAAGTCAAAGGCACCAAGTTGTGAATTTGATCAAGGCAAAGGCAAGGCAGGTGTTGAACACATCAGAGATGAGATGAACAAGACATGGAAGAGAAAGGATGATTGCAACACATCAAATGGAGAAGGGATCACTTCACCCAATGGGTCAGGTGATCACACCTCATCAAACTAGGAAATCAAAAGGTACGTGGGACTAATATTTATAGGCTATATCATACATTAGTTCCAAAGGAGATAGTACTGAGATGATTACATTAGCATAAATAAATATGCAAAATGTTGATAGGAATTCAAGATAAATCTTTAAGTTTTTTATGTTGTTTCCAAGCATGAAATATTTCTTATATATGTTGAGTGGAATGCTAGAAGATGCCAAGCTAGCAATCTAGCTAGTTGATGTCTAGCTCGTAGTGGTTATCGAGTGATGGAATGTCAATGGATGCTTAGTGAGCCTAAAATTGGTTGATGCTAAGCTTACAGTTATGTAAGCACTTAGCATTTATTGCAAGGTTTTCAAAGGGTATTTGATTGATTTCAGCTCATTTTTCATTTCAAATTTGAGAAAGAGTGAGTAGAGAAGAAGGAAAACTAGAAATCTGGTCAAAGTATTTGTAGAATATTCTAGCAGTAATCTCATGCCAGTTTGTCTGATTTCACAAGGTATTTATCAAGAAATGAGCTACGCAGTTTTAATTTTCATAAACCCTAGTTTCACAAAATGGCATCTAGTTTGAAGAATGTTGAAGGGAAGGAAGTTTTAAATGTTCAATTAGTGAGTAATGAAGTCAAGTAGCCCATTTTCAAAGCTATTCCTGACATTGCTTACAAGCAAGACACTTCTAGCGCATTGTTGATGATTCTGTCGAATGTAATAATGGTGTAAGATGTAAGAAAATACTAAAACTATAAGATAGGAAGCATTGGGGATATGGAAATCAAGGAAGCATACAAAAAACTTTATGAAGAAGGTTTTTTGGAAGAAGAGTTCAAAATTGTTGAGAGAAAGGGATTAACATGAGCCCTAGATTTTCCAAATGTGTTTAATAAAGAATGGATTAGAATAGTGCCTAGCCGAATCCATGATGGTTCCTTATGGCTAGAGAGTGGACCTATTAAAATTAATAAGAGAATAATCCATAGGGTTATTGGCTACCCAACCCTAGATCAGCCTAAGACACTAAGAAGTGATTCGAAGGAACCGATTGAGAAGAATATTAGAGCTGTCTGAAATAAAAGAGGCATGACAATAGACACAATCACTAATCCTCTAATAAACTGTGTTGTAAGGGTTATATCACACAAGTTCTATCAATCTAATAGATTGAATAGTGTATCCTATATAGCTATGGATGTTGGATACAAGATTGTCAAGAAAGATCATACATATGACCTAGCAAAACTACAATTGCAACAACTGATGGAGAACCTTGAAGCAATCAAGAAAACAAAGAGTGCACAATACAAATTTGGCTCTATATTGATTTGTATATTCTTTTACGTACAAAACACATTCCCCTCATTTGGTATTGTGGGATGGAATACCAACAAATTAGTTGCAATACAAATTGGTGAGTACACTGAGTAGCTAGGAGAGGATTTTGAATCCTTAATGACTAGCTACTTTGAAGATTTCAAAAAGTCAATGAAGGAGAGACTAAGAATACCAATATGTTTAGTTGAAAAATATTATAATGATGTATTTTTTCTTGTGGATGTTGATTATACATTTGTACAAGCTACCACACCAAGGGTAAGATGGTTGAGACCCTTAGGCTATGAGATAAATGTGGATGAAGCCTCTGCAGCTATAACAACTCTACTTGCAAAACAGGTAGATAAAATTGCAAAAGTTTTTGGAAAATATGAGATGGTAAATTCCAAGATTACCATGGAATTAAA
This sequence comes from Cupressus sempervirens, assembly GCA_028749045.1. Classification (NCBI taxonomy): domain Eukaryota; kingdom Viridiplantae; phylum Streptophyta; class Pinopsida; order Cupressales; family Cupressaceae; genus Cupressus; species Cupressus sempervirens. The sequence goes on along the minus strand of CM053785.1, from coordinate 466,454,239 downwards.
TATTGTCTCTACCATGAAGAAAAAGGAAAAGATAGTGAAGAAACTAAAAGCCAAATTTGGAGAGGGTGCTAAGAATGAAAAGGAAGAAGAAGAGGATGAAGAGGAAGGAACTCAAACACAAGCACCTCTAACTTTGACACAAGGCATGGGTAAAGATAAAGAAGATGAGTAAATGAAGGTGATGAGGGAGAAGAAGCTAAGAAAGCACCTACTCGTGCCAAGCAAAAGAAGAGGAAGGACAAGGCACAACCTGTGGCAAGGACTAAGAAAATTGTCAAACCAAGTCAACCAAATCCCACTACACCTATAACAAGAGCTAGCACACGTGATACTACAAAAAAGGTCAAGGAAAAGACAAAACAAAAAAAACAAGGAGGTCAAGAGCAAAAGAGACCAAGAAGGAAGTATGTTGCACAACTAGATTCTAAAGAGGAGAAAATAGAGTCAGATGACAACAGTCAATTTAAGGTGGTGAGTCACAACCCTCTTTCAGATCTTGAAAACTTATGTGAAAATATTAAGAATAATGCAGATCTATTAGGATTGAGTCATTTTTATTTTGATAACTTGGGTAAAGAGGAGAAAAAACAAGTGGAAGATGCCTTATATGCCATGATGGCAAAATTCAAGACAACACCACTAGAATTTGCCAACTCTATACCTAAGAGTTTATATGACATAGTTGAGTAAAAATGGCATTACTATCTAAATGTGGAAAGACAAATTAGGGAGACTACACTAGCCCAAGTGATACCTAAATTAACAAAGGCACAAATTGCTAAGGCTATAAAGAAGTATGTAGTTAGGTTCACACATAAATATAGAGCTTTTAGTATTTTACAAAATAATATTATGTTGTCAAGAAGTCAACACAGATATGGAAACTCATTTATCAGTTAACCATAGTAAAGAAAGGAGAACCTAAACCTTCTAAGGTCAAATATGATGATGAGCAAGATAATTTCAAAGATAATACTATTAGAGAAAGAACAAAAATGAAAGAAGATAACAAGGCAATAGCTGAGCCTGAGCAAAAAGAAGAATAGAGTGTGCATGACACACAATTGTCGAGTGTTAGTCCTCCACATGACACTAGTCCTCCACATGACACTACTAAAACTATTAAAATAGTAACTATCAAGGATTTTTTTGATCTATTAGCTTAGAACATCAATCCTCTTACTGAAGAAGATTTAAAGAAGATATTAGATCAGTCTACACTGTAGGCCAAACTTTGTGGAAATCTTATTTTGGTAAGTGTAGATGAGTTACAAAAATCAGTGATTGATGTTGCAAAGGAAAAAGTGAATCCACAAGAACCACCTTCTATCATCTCTTCAGTCACTAATGTACAACCTTTGGTCCAAATGCTAGAAAATACATCTATGAAGGTTGATACAATTGCCAAGATTGATATTGTTGAGAAGAAGACAATAGAAGAACAAGTCACCACTACAGGACAATAGGAAACAAGTTAGATAAACTTATCTACACCTACAGTAGAAGAGAAAAGTATAAGTCGAGTCATTATGGTAGAACAGGGAAAGCCTAAAGAGAGTGCGGTGACACCTAAGGTGAAGGAACAAGTTGACACTCAAGCTCTGGTAGCTTTACCAATATTTGGTACTCCTTCCACACAAACTCTTTAGAAGCCAAGCACAGAAGCTATTCCATTGCAAATCTCAGTGCCAAGCCCAAGTTCATCAAAGGTTAAAAAGGTAATTCACTATGGAGATATAATCCTTGATGAAGAAATTGTTATACCCAAAAAAAAACCATTTCATTAGAACAAAGAGGCATATTACAACAGGCCCTAAAAAGGAAAAAGCATCAAGAAATGCTTAGGAGAGAGCATAGGTAGAAACAGACACTACAAAACATTAAAGACATCTTTTTAGATGCATTTAGTCTGCCAACTCCTGAAGAGACCAAACCAATAATGGAATAACTGACAGATATAGTGGAAAAGGTCAGTAATGAAGACCTTGATAATAATGCCAAATTATTAGAATGGTTAGAAAAGAAGTTCCAAAACAAGGTGAATGAGAAAATATCTGGTGAGATAGCACTAACACAAGTTGCATTAGCAACTAAGATTGAGGATTTGAAGAAGGTACTTGAGAACATCTTCTCATTGTACACAAAATTGTGCAATCCATCACTCTTCACCCAAGAGACTAGAAGTCACATTCTGAGTCTAAAGAGCCAAATTTTTGCATCAGCTACAAGACTACCAACGAATCCAGCTCAGAGTGAGAAGCATTTTAGGACATTGCTTCAAACACAGAGTCAGTTAGTTGAATTGACAGCATAAGAGGCTAACATAAGAGCCAAACTGACTAGCATACAAAAAACCCTCACCCTACATATGGAAATATTGCACAAGGAGCTAGGCTATGCTGAAACTCTACTAAAGAAAGATCCCAATTTTTCTACTTTAGATGGTCTAGTCCACCTTGCTGTCAAGATTGCCATCCAACTCAATTCATTAGATGTTGCATGTGATAACTGGGATGCTACCCTCAAGATAATATTGGATGTCCATAAATCCTTTTTGGACAAACACACAATAAGTGTATAGCCCATTTGACATAAGTATCAAAAGGGGGGAGAATAAGAAAGGGGGAGAATAAGAACAAAGGGGGAGATATATCATTGGGAGAGATATATAAATATTTTTGGGGAGAAAGAGAAAAATGTGGAGATATCAGCTAAGGAAGAGCAAGTATACAAGAAGTATCAGATGAACAGATGAAAGAGTATTAGTAACACAACACATTGAAGTCAAAGTGTATCAACAGAGACACATTTACTTAGAAGGAGCAAATAATTTTGGTTACAAAATAGGCATATCAACTCAAGGGGGTTATCAAATTTTGAGGTATACAAGTTATTGCAAATTTTTGAAATTTTAAAGTTTTGTACATAAGTTGAGTCATGGATATGTTATGCTCGACAAATCAAGGATATTAATGTATATTCAAGTGTTTTTGACACTAATATCAAAGGGAGATATTGATGATCTTAGGTTGGTTTTAACAAGTGAGTGCCAATACACTTAAGTTAATTACTTAGTTCATGCCAAACTAGTAGTACATGCCAAGCACAACATGTAAATATTAGACCATGCCAAGTCACAGTGAGTGTCGAGCCACTCATGTGCCAAGTCACTCAAGTGCCAAGCAAATAGACCATGCCAAGTGATTTAGGAGATGAGTAAACAATGGATGTCAAGCAATGTAGGTGTTGAGTCACAGCAAAAAGAATAGTGCATGCATAGCATCAGAGACTTCAGATGCCGAGTGAAATAATTTTGACATATTTGTTTGTAATGGCACAAACAACTATGTAAACCATTTTTGAGCTGACTTAAAGGTAAATTATGATATTTTGGAGATGAGAAAAAATCTCTATTAGATTCCCTATGAAATTACATGTAGCCAATTAGAAAATGGGAAGGATTAAGTGGCAAAATGGATGAATCTCTCTCGTAGATTCATACCTAACCCTAAGCCACCAAAGTCTTCTTAAGGAAGAAAAAAAACCCTAAACTATCTATCGAGTGTGTAAGGAATTGAAGGATTGAAGAGGATAGTTTGCATGAGAAAATAGAGCATTCATGGTAACTTAGAAGTTACGAAGTTAGAGTGAATTACAAAATCAGTTAGAGTAGAACAGAGGATAGAGAAAAGGATACAACATTGAAACATTTGATCAAGAAGGATCAAGAAGACATTGTTTAGATGTGATCTGTCATCAGGCAAGCAAGTGCCAAATATAGGATCTATGTTGAGACATTCTAATAGGTGATTTCAGTCAAATCTCTTAATAGAGTAGTCTTAACAGGTTGTATGAAATCCTTTAACAAGGTGCTTACTTAGTTGTAAGTTAAAGTCCTCTAACAAGGCACACTTCTAACAGGGTGTTAAAATCCTCTAACGAAGTCAGGCCTAACAGTCTTTGTAAGCCTTTAACAGGGAAAACCTTTCACAGGGTAGATCATGTTTCATGGTCAAAACATTGTAAACTTAATTGGATACACTTTATTGCTACAATAGTAAAGATTTGTGGGTGTCATCCCCACCCCAGTTTTACCTTCTCACTTGGAGGGTTTTTGGGTAATCATATCTGGTGTTATGTGTGTGAATGCTTACATGTTTACATGATTTGGATGTATATGCTTTATATGTTATTTTAATTTACTCATTGAATGCATGAGATGGATGTGAGGTGAAAGTTTAATGAGTCCAAGTTTAAACTATTGATTCACCCCCTCCCCCAGAAATTTACCTTTCCTATTGTAATTCCAACAATATATTTTATTTATTTATTGATTGTTGTAAGATGGTAATTTGTATGGGAAGAAATTCCCATACAATTTCCAGAGACCTATAGGGTCACTTTTAGGAAGAAATTCTAGTGATTTTTTTTTAAATGATAAAAGGTTTTGTGGGTATTTTTCCAACTTCCTTAGTGATGATATTAGGGGAATTTCCAATAGTTTTTGGGGTAAATTGAGAGGTAAGAAGAATTTATTCCAACTTATATTTAAATCTAATCCTTTACCAATATGTTTATTATGCAATTTTATGATGCAATGATAGGAAATATATCAATTTGAACTTTCAACTTAAACAACTTATGGAAGTCTATACACATTTCATTTTGATTTCTTCATGAAATACCATGACTTTACAATAAAAAATCTCCTTTCTTACATTATTGGGATCCACGTTTTCAATAGATAGAGTATAAATTAACTAGCTTTTGGTAACTATATTTACATCAATGCATTTTAGAACAAGAAGTGAAATTAAAAATAATTGAAATATTATGATTCTATTATAATCAAATCTAATTCTTTCATGATTTCAATTCAAGGTTGCAAGAGGGTGAATTATGAACTGAACTAACCTTGATACTTTGCTAGTCAAATATCTTTCAAAGCCAGAATTGAACTAAAATCAATTTGAATCTTCTACAATTCAATACTCTTGTTCATACAACAATTACTTTTCTTATTATAGAAAGTGAAATCTAAAAGATTGAATACACTGTAATAGATCACAATGAATATCCAAATCTTTGTTTCAAACAAGAATAAAGGATTCAACCAAGAAGGTGATACAAAGGAGAAGTCTTGAACAACAGGTGACTCAAGAACTACATCAAGAATCCCTTCCAAGATTGATCCCCTTTTTGAATCCATCTGAATTCTGTAAACACACACAAGATACCATGGAAAGCTCACCTCCATGGAAAGCTCACCTCCCATCCTAGGCCATAAAAGGCCACCCATCGAGCTAGGAGAACTAGTAACCGATCGAGTGACATTCATTGACCAATCACAATGACATAACTCAACATATAATTCTCATGCAAGGTATGCACAATAGGTTTCATAATAAATCTATGACTAGGGAGAAGGTGGATTTTTCTAGATAGGAGATTTCAATCAAGAACACAAATCATATGCCTCTCCCAAGGCTACTAAATCACATAAACTTCAATTTCTTTCTCTCCTTATTTCCCCACAACCAAATTAGTTTTGCAATGACAAGAAAGGTCCAATAACACCTTGCTTCCTCCCTCTTCTCATCTTGAGAAGAGGATATGCACTAACTTGGAATCCAATTAAGCCCTTTTCCTGTACATGGACACTTCTGCCCTATCTGAGGGTGAGTAGCGCCAACACTCCCTTCATAGATTCCCCAACAAAAAAAGGAAAAGAAACATGAAAAGAAAGCAAGTAAAACTTGTAATACCCCAAAATTGGCACATTGCCATACTAAACCAACTCTAGTCTATTTAATCAATCCTAAAGTCCTATTGTACTAGAAAATTCTAATTTTGATAATCTCTACTCGACCTAAGTTTCAAATGCAAAAAATCATCAATCTGTAGTGATCGCTTACTTTAATTAATTCATGAATATTATTGAATTGGCTAAATTAACCTTTTAATTGAATCAATTTAATTATAAGTTGTAGTACGTTAATTAAATTAAATTTACCCCTTCAGCTAATGTACATGAGGAATTATATATATTTGATTTAATTAAATATCCTCGTTTTAATTGTTGAATTTAATTATTCAATTAGTTAGAATATTCAATTATGAGGTCATATTTAATTTCCTTAAATCAAATATCTTATCCAATATTCTCTCTTTAGTTCAGAATTGGAAACATTGAGTTGACTAAAATCAGAAAAGGAATTAAATCAATTAACTCCTTATTCCACTCAAAAGCAACCACTTAACTTCCTTTTCATAAGGAAATTTTCCATTGTAACTGAATCTCATTTCTAATCTCGATTGTTCATTCAATTTGATCTTGACCATTGATCAATTTTGGAATTCTATTTAAGAAGTCCTCAATTCCTCATTTCATAAGGATGCACATGAATTATATCAAACTTATGCTGAAATAATCACTCATTTCTTATATTCATAGATTTTGACTTTCTTGCATTTTAATCTCATTTTAGTTTAATAATGCATACATTTAGTATAATTTGCTCTCTTTATTTCTAGATTAACATCACATCTCGTATAGATTAATCTTGCATTCTCATATAGATTAAATCCTTCATTCTAGATGTCTAGTTGCTAGCTTCTCGGTTTGAGAGCAATTAGCAAAATCATTCTAGTTAGGAGGCAACAGATTGACCTGTTGGACATTTTGGATGAACAACCCCATGTTCATTTAGGGATGATTCTTTAGATAAAGATCATGTTGAAGTGTGTGTGAATCACAGAGGCCCACATTTCCCACTCACATTTTTGGTGCCCACAGTCGGCTTATATTGATATTTAACCTCAAATTCTCACTTTTCATATGCTAATTAATTTTTGCCTGCAAGTTTTTAAAGCTTTTTTTTCATATCTCCTAAAGACATGAAAATTATTAATGAAATTTGTTTTGCACGTCTATCTTGATGTTTTCAAAAATACAAGTTAAAAATTAGATTTTGTTGGATTGTTTTTTGTATTTTTTTTATTTTTATGATTTTTCATTAAAAAAATCATTTTGGGCTCAAATCATCGAATTAAGAAATGATTTTCTATAGATTTATATAAACATGCGCAACTCAAAACAAAAAAAAAAATCATTTTTTTGGGTCGATTTTTCATTTTTTAAATTTTTAATGTTGAAATATTTTTTATAGGTTGATATGGATATACGAGGCTCATAGGAAAATTTTCAAATTTTCCTAATCAAATTCTATTTTTCATAATTTTGTTATAATTTTTCATATTACAAAAATCATTTATCACCTAGATCATGGAATTTTGATCTAGAAATTTTATTGTAGATTTGGGACAATTTCAAAAGCTTCTAGTATAAGTTTCAAATTTTTATGATCAAACGTCTAATTTTAATTTAAAAATTATGAATTTCATAAAATAAATTAATTTATGACACAAATCACAAAAGTTAATCTAAAAAAATTATTTCAAGTTTGGGACACTATCAAGAGTACACAGTAAAAAAAAATTGATTTCTTTATTCCAAATTCTATTTTTAATTAAAAATAATAATGTATTTTCATTTTAAAAAATTAACTCAAAATGCAAATCTTTGAGTTTTAATAAAAAAATGATTATTATTGCAGGTCTGTGGAAAGTGGCGAGGAAGCAGACATGGGAGAACTTTAAATTAGGAAGGAATAAACTTGAATGATTGATCATTTGTCTTTGAATGAATGTTGCAATTAAATTCAAACTCCAAACACACTCTTGAATGTCTTCAAACATAAAACAATCAAATTCAATCTTGAGTGTCTTAATAAATTGACAAATCTTTCATTGAATTAATGTTGCTAAAATCAACCTTGAATGCCATGAACTAAAATCTAAAGTTTTCATTGGAATGCATGCTAAAACACAATCTTGAATGCTTAAAGGAAATTTACATGCTTTTATTGGAATGAATCTTTAACACTCAAGTTTGGTGCTTAAAAAGAACACTCATTCAATCTCGAATGCATAAATGAATTGGCTCTTTTTCCTATCAATTTCTTATGTTGACTACGGTGTAAGTTGGAAAGAACCTTGCATGCTAAACATGAGTGTCTTCAAGAATAGATTACAAAATCTAAATATTCATTGGGAAAGAACAAGTTTCTTTTAAACCTCAAGGCCACTTATGTATTCACTCCTCTTGCACCTTTGGGTGATCTTGAGTGCACAAGAAATAAGTGGACTTTTTTTATTTTTAGGAGGCATGCTTAGAGATTTCATCACCCCTTGGGATGACCTCAACTCCCATTTTCTAGCAGAGTATAAATATCTAGAGGTGAATCAAAAGACACCTCTCTTGGAAGTATAATCTTGTCACTCTTGGCTAAGCTCCAAAAAAATTTACACCTTTGGGGATATGGGTTTCCATCTCCTCCCAAGTGTGTGGCATTATTTTCTTTCATCTATAGATTTGGGCCTCATGTACCTTGTGTATATTGAGGACACCCTATAGTTGATCTTTATATATCCTTGTTGAAAGCCTTGATAGGATTGTTGATGTATTTAGCATGCTTGAGTATTCAAAGTCCAAAATCTGCATAAACATCAAACAAGTCAAAACTAGTGAAATGGTGAGTTAAACATTTGATGAGAAACTTCTTGAAAGCAATGACTACACCATCTTCTTGAATCTTCACTAGTTTATGACTCCCTACATAAATCTATTTGAAACTATCTGAAACTAAATTATCTCGTTTGAACACTTGTGAACCACATCTAAACTAATCTCTTTGCTCCACTATTTTACTTGTTCTACTATGTTGTTATCCATTGTTGTCACGGTAGTCAATCTCTTGGTTGTTCTAGCTACTCTTTTGACTATTCATACCTTGGAAAACATCACCCTTTGAGATATAAGGGATTACGGATTGTAATCAGGTTGTAATCACTAGATCATAATAATATTGGACTTTCTATTTGGTGGACATATCCTAGGGATTGGGTGAACCACATTAAATCTTGGTGTCTTGTGTTCTCTTTTATGTGATCTATTATTTTTCTGTTATTGTTTATATTTGCATGTAATTTTTATTTTTGTCTATGGTTTTATCCAAACAAGTGGTATCTCATGGTTGAGTGGGAGTCATGGCAGACGAGGGTAAGCTGAGGGTTGACAAGTTTAATGGGCAGAACTTTTAGTTATGGAAAATGCAAATGGAGGACTATTTGTATCAGAAGGATTTATGAAATCCATTGGAAGGAAAAACCAAGAATCAGGGATCTATGACAAATGAAGATTGGGATCATTTAGACAGAAAGGCACTTGGAAGCATTCGATTATGCTTGGCACCATCGGTGGCATTTAATATTACAAAAGTGAAGATGATAAAAGAGTTGATGGAAACCCTAGCGAAATTGTATGAAAAGCCCTCTACTTCAAACAAGGTATTTCTCATGATGTGTTTATTTAATATGAAGATGGCAGAAGGTAGATCTGTTGTAGATCGTTTAAATGAGTTTAATATTGTTACTAATTAGTTATCTTTTATGGGTATTAATTTTTATGAATAAATTAGGGCTCTCTTGATTTTGTGTTCTTTTCCTGAAAGTTGGAATGGCTTGGTAACGGCTGTGCATAATTCCTTTTCTGGATCTAATATTCTAAAATATGATGATGTGATCAGTGTTATTTTGAGTAAGGAAACTTGTAGGAAAACATCACGTGGATCTACATTTGGAAGTGCTTTGAATGCACAAAGTCGAGGTAGAATGACTAAGAGAGTAAGTAATTCTAGAAATCATGGGAAATCAAGAGGAAATTCAAAAGGGAAGAGATCTCAATTGAGAGGACCAAAGGACTGCTGGTACTGTGTGAAACTAGGGCATAAAAAGAAAGATTGTTGGACTTGAAAGAAAAATGAAGGGGAAAAGCAAGATGGAGACGAGGCAAATGTGGTAAGTAGCAAATCTGAAGAGGATTCTTTGCTTCTGTCTTTAGCAAGTGTTGTACAAAGATTTGTTTCAGCAACATGAGAAGAAAGAAGATGATTATGTAGTGCTGGATGATACTTAAAAAGATGATGTTCCAGCAATTCCTCATGATGTATAATAACCGCAACAAAAAGTATCACACACACTAGTGAATGTTAGATGGTCAACAAGGCTAAGTAGACCTCTAAAAATATTTTCTCCCTCTTTGTACTCTATTTTACTAACCAATACTGGTAAACTTGAATGTTATGATGAAGTTCCACAGGTGGATACTAAGTTTCAATAGGAGTCTACAATCAAAGAAGAAATTGACTCTTTGCTAAAAAATAAGACATGGGATTTATGCAAGTTGGCTATAGGTAAAAAGGCTTTACAAAATAAATGGGTCTACAGGTTAAAAGGAAGAGGATGGAGGTAAGAAAAGGTTTAAATCCAGGTTACTTGTAAAAGGATTTGCACAGAAAAAAGACATTGATTTTGATGAGATATTCTCTCATATTGTTAAAATGACTTCTATCCATACTATTTTAATTATTGTGGCTACTAAAGATTTGCATTGGAGTAGCTTGATGTTAAAAGAGCCTTCCTTCATGGTGATTTAGATGAAGAGATATATATGACTAAGCCATAGGGATTTGAGGTCAAAGGTAAGGAGAACCTAGTGTGCAGACTAAAGAAAAGTTTATATGGTTTGAAGCAAGCACCTTGGCAATGGTATCTAAAATTTGATAGTTTTATGCATGAGCATGGATATAGTAGCTATTATTTAGATCATTGTGTTTACTTTAAGAGGTTGGATGATGATAGATGCATTATTTTATGTTAATGTGTTGATGATATGCTTGTAGTTGGGTCTAACATGGATCACATTAAGAGGTTGAAATACGAGTTAGCACATGCATTTGCTATGAAGGATTTGGGGGAAGCAAAAAAAATCCTTGGCATGAAGATTTGTAGAGATAGGAAGAATAGGAAATTGACTTTATCTTAGGCTTATTATATTGAGAAGGTGTTGCAACGTTTCTCTATGGAGAATGCTAAAGTTGTCAACACACCTTTACCTGGTCATTTGAAGTTGACTAAGGAGATGTATCCCAAGACACAAGAAGAGGAGGATAACATGTCCAAGGTACCTTATGCTTTAGTTGTAGGAAGCTTGATGTATGCTATGGTATGTACAAGTCTAAATATTACACATGCAGTGTGAGTCATTAGTAGGTATATGAGTCATCCAAGAATTGAGCATTGGAATGCAGTTAAATGGATTCTCAAATATTTGAGAGGAACATCCAATAAATGTTTGCACTTTGGGGGCTCTACTACTAATTTACAGGGATATGTTGAATCAAATTTGGCAGGAGATATTAATACTAGGCGGAGTGCTACAGGTCATGTATTTACTATTGGTGGGGCAGCAGTGAGCTGGGTTTCTAGGTTACAAAAGGTTAATGTTTTATCCACTACATAGGAAGAGTATGTTTATGCTACAGAGGTAGCGAACGAGGTGATATGGATTAAGTTTTTCTTGGAATAATTGGGACACTCTTAAAGGGATAATTATTTTTTTATAGATAGTCTAAGTGGCATTCATCTTGTAAAGAATTTAGCTTTGCATTTAAAGACAAAACACATTTAGTTGTGGTACCATTTCATTCAGTTAGTTTTGGATGATGGACAATTAAAGTTGGACAAGATACATATAGATGACAATCTAGCAGATATTTTTACAAAGGTAGTAATAAGGGAGAATTTGAACTCCTCTTTAGCTTTGGTTGGTCTTCTAGACTGAATAGGAATAAAAGAATAGCAAAGTCAAGGGTGGTTTGATCCAGTGGGAGCCCTATGGAGTAGCGGCATAGCTACAAGATTAGTCTTTAAGTGGGAGATTGTTGTTTAGTGTGGAGATTGATCAGTACCCAAGTGGGAGATTGTTAGATTGTGTTGATTTATCAAGGAAGTATTGTACATACTCCATAATTCTTCTATGGGGTTCAAAGTCGAGTCAGGCCCCGAGCAAGGGTTTGGGGGTGGCAGCCCACAATATAGCCTAGGCTGTTAGGCCACATTTGTTTGAGGGTTCGGGGGTGGAGCCCTCGAGAAATTTTTTGGGGGGCTATTTTATCATCATTTTATGGCTAACATGTTGTAACTAATTTTAACCCTAAAGTGACAAAAATACTTGTATAAAAGGGCTTAGGGTTAGCGATTGTTTCATTGTGATGATGTAAAAATTGCTTCTTACAGTGGTATTGAACTGTAAGGGATTACGGATTGTAATAAGGTTGTAATCATTGGATCATAATAATATTGGACTTGTTGTTTGGTGGATGTAGCCCAGGGATTGGGTGATCCACATTAAATCTTGGTGTCTTGTGTTCTCTTTTGTGTGATCTATTATTGTTTATATTTGTATTTAATTATTATTTATGTCTGTGGTTTTATCCTAATAGCTAGGACATCACAATGGATAACAACAAATGCACTAAATCCAATATTCCTAGTGAGGAAGAAGAGATACTTATTGCAAACATGAAGAAACAAATCCAATCAATGAGCACTCAACTTCAAAGACTAAATGAGGAAGATGAAACATCATTGAACAAATTCTCCTTGTGAGATTATTTACCTTCCTTTGATGACAACAAACTATCAAATTCATATAATGTTGAGTTTAAGCCATCTCAAAACAATCCACAAACACCCAAGAAATCTAGAAATATCTTTGAAGAAAAACCTCAAAAACCTAAACCAAAGCATGATTTCACCCCTTTAGGAAGATCTTATGAATCAACTTTGGAAGAACTTCTTTAAAAGAAACTCATTGTTTTACCTACAGTCACTTTGGCTAGAGTCTTCTTTATGAGTAATTATTGTGCCAATCATAGACATAATCTACCTGAAACTTCACATTGCATGGAGTTGAAAAAGAAAATCCAAGATCTATTTGATGTTTGCATAATTTAAAAACTTAAGAACTAATCTATCAAAGATGCTACTCTCAAGCTTGATCAATGTCATCAAAACATGTCTATCAATGGTTCAAATGCAACTTCTACTTCATCCAACTAGCCCTTCACTATCTCTTCAAGGGCCTACCATGAAAACTCCACATTCTACCTTGTCCTTAGAAGTTGATCCATGTCAAGAGGATTTTAAAAAATATAAAGATGAGGATCAAGAACCCTCTCATATCCCTCAAGATGTCATCCCTCCATCTTAGGAGCCACATAGTCCTCCATCTCCCATATCATACCTCTTTGCTAGGCAAGATCATGATATTCCTTCAACCATCCCTATTGAGATTAGATCAAGAGAAAAATACTTTTCCTATGCTATCTAAAATTCTTGTCAAGATCAAAGTATCATCTCTTGTTCTACTTCTCCATACTCACTTAAAAATTATACTCAAGCTTTAAGTTATCCTATCAAAGGTGTTTCTCCTATTAAAGTTATTCACGATTCTTTAAATGGCCTAGGTCATGTTTCTCACTCTAAGGATGTTGATATCCATATCCACTATCCATTTATATCTTCTAAATCTATTCATGGTCCTTATCCATCTAAGATAAAGCCTTCAAACCTTACATCTATTTTGGGACCTTGTGTTCCTCCATCTCCCAATTCAACTATTAATTCATTACCTACTTCTCCTACCCTACCTCAAGATCAACAATGACACAAATCCTTGAGTCCTTCACATAAAGCTTTCCATCTAAACCAGCCATATCAAACTTCTTCATCCACAAGTCCCAAGCCATTTGGAAGCAATTTGGATCATCAACTTAAAAATAAACATGAGAATACATTTATAAATTATCACTATGTCTCCTCTAATTGACATGTGAATGCAAAAAAAAAAATTGTTCAAGAGATCATAAAGGTCTGCTAGGAAAAAAACAAAATCAAAGAAAATATGGGTTCCTAAATCCATCATTGAAGAAATATGCTCTAAAGCATCCAAAAGTGAAGAAAACTCTAAAGCTATATGGATTCCCAAGTCTCTTTTCAAAGACTTTAAATTTGAAAGAAAATCAAACTTGACATTTTAGCTTCCAAAGGCTTCCACTTCATCTTCTTCTAGACATCTTCCTCAAAAGATTCTTAAGCCTTGCACTCCATCTTTCTCGAAAATTATTCTACCACCTTATACATCAAAACCTCAAACTATTTCATCCATGTTTCCTCCACCATTCCACTACCCTTCAAGGTGTGTGTCAATGTTGATCTTGCCCACTTTTTCTTATACCCTTGTGCATCCCTTTCAATACCCTATTACATATCCTTCCACCTTTTATCCTTCCGTCCTATTTATCTCATCCATAGCCTAAAACCTTATCCTCTATATATCTTTTCTACTATCTCCCTTCCATTACCCTATTAGCAGTTTTGAGCATAAATTTCTATGGTCTTGGCTTATCATAACTTCTTCTAATAGGAGTACTATTAAAATTATAAAAGGCTTGAATTCTTTCCAAAAAAAATCTAAAAATCCATAATAAATTTTTTTTTTAAATGTGCCTTGGTGAAAACTTGGAAATAGGCACCTTGGTAGCAAAATTAAAGATAAATAAATTCATTCTATGGTGAAAACTAATTCTTGTGGCACCTTGGACAAGTACCATGATGAAAACCTAGCAAACAGGATCATGCAGAATTCTTCCATAATCCATCCATTCCATCTTTCCTCTTTGATCTTGATGCTTTTGAGTTATTCATGAGCATGGGTTATTTGATCCACCAAGCTTCTTGTCACCATCCTTCTTATCCCAAGTCACTCACTTGTAACCTCTATCATCCTTAATTCTAATCATGTTATCCTATCACTATCTTATCTACTTAACCCCTTGGTCTTGATCAAAAGAAAAGGAAAGAATAGTTATTAGAGGGCTCTTGACATGTCCACTATTTTGGATTACTTGCTTTCATGACATCATGCTATCTCACTCATTGATTTTCATTGATTATCCAAAACCCACTTCATATGGCTATCTTACATTTTCCCTAGCTTGGGTACTCTTGGAGAGCCAGTTCTTGAGGATCACTTTCACTAGCTTCATACTCCTGGCCTATCCATCTCTACTTATCCACCAGATTACTACTACATCTTATCCTACACCTTGCTAGACACTAGAACAAAATGATATGATCTTACTTGAGAGATAGTAATCTCTAAAAAAGTTCCAAAATTTTGAAAATATCTTGAAAAAAGTCTTAAAATTGCAAAAAGTCCTAAAAAATCTATTATCTTGGTAAAAACCTAGCAATAGGTGCCTTGGTAATAACAAAAAAATTGGAAATTTCCAAAAATTAAAAAATGCAACAAAATTGACAAATAGGAAAAGTGTCATTCCTCTTGCAGAAGATCTCTTAAGCTTCAATCACTAGTTGTTCTAACTGTGTTTGCCTACTATCACTTTTCTTCACTATAGAGATTCCTCTCTCAAAGATCTCTTAAGCTTCAGTCACCATTTTTTCTAACTATGTCTACCTACTATTGCTTAGTTCCTACAGAGATTCCTCTTGAAGAAAATATCTTAAAAGCTTTAGTCACCAGTTGTTCTAACTGTGTTTGCCTACTGTCACTTAAGTTCCTCCTAAGATTCTTCTCAATGAAAATTTCTCTCTAACATCAATCACCAATTTTCCTAACTGATTCTATCTACTATCATCCTCTTACTGAAGAGATTTCTTTCATAGATGTTCTAAACATTGATACTTGACATCAATCCTATGACACTAATATTGAAATGAAAACATTGACATCGTTTGTGTTATTCTGAGATTTTCTTTGCTTGTTTTGTTTTTTTATTTATCATGTCTCTTTGAGTAACTTGAGGATGTCTCTTTTGACTAGAGAAGTGAGGATTGGGGACATGATATTTTCTTTACTTTCTATTTGTTGGTTTAGTTCTAATGATCTAAAACATCCATATAAAAAGGGTGTACACTGTAAGAGCCTCTATATCATGTTGGGTGGTCATGTGTACCTCGACTCATTTTATATGTATACTTCAGTGGGGTTGGTTCTATTCCTTGTTTGTTTGAGTGAATTCTCTATGCTATAGTAAATACTGATATTCATCTTGCTAAGTGAATGTATGGGTCACTGCAAATATACTCAGCACATTTCTATCTCAAGTTACGAATGCAAGGGTCGTTGCAAATAGAATATTTGCCAGTTACTTAACATGAGAAGGATCTCTTGTGTGTCTAGTGTGTCTGCACACAAGAAACATTATGATCATCCCAGTGTTTATTCTTTGATGGTTATGTTAGCTTGTTATATCAAAAGGGACAAATGTTCTAGTCATTCTGGCTTCTTGTGCCTCAAATTCTTACATTTAATCCTGACAAAACTAGAACATGTGTCATATTCATATTCACATGATTGCAATGTCAGTGTGAATTGTATGAAATCTATGGGTTTAGATAAACAATCAGTGCTGATAATTTTATGAGTTTGGTAACCATACCTAGGGTTGCATCTAGCATAGGGCTACACTGTATACTCTGCTTGCATACCCATTTTTGGGATCAAATTTGAAATCAAACACACTTAAATAGCTCAAAATTGCATTTTAAAATTTTGGGACTGACATGATTGAACACTTGTGTAGTCCATTTTTCTGATACTCTATGAATCTTAGAATAATTTCAAACCACGTTTTCTTCAAATTTTCTAAAATTTTTTGGAAAAAGTAAACTCTAGTCACATTTGGTCAACTTTTGTCAAACATGGTCTTTTGGACCTCGAAATCACTTCAAATTGACTATAAATTTTCTTCAAATCCTTCAAATATCTTCTATATTCTTTAATATCTTTCAATATAATGCTCTACATCACTGTTCTATTGTGTCGTCTTTCAATTTTTCTCCCGAGGGGGTAGGATGATTACATCATTGAATCTTTCAAAGCTGGATTCAACACAATTTGAATCTTATGTCCTCATCACTCAAGGCATCTCATTACTCGAGGCATCCTTGTTCCCCTCTATTTGGCATCATATGTCATCTATCTTATCTTTCAATCAGCTAATCAATCTTATAATAGTTCTTGGCATAGTTTGATGGATAGTTATTAGGATAGTCTAACCCTGACTCCTAAGGATCAAGCCTTGTTTTGGTGATGATTTTGCAACTCATGATAGGTCTTGTTATCTCTTTCATGGACCAGTATTCATGTGTTCTATCTGGACTCTAGGGGATTAAGCTTTATTTTGGATATAATTCTAAATTCTTGTTGAGGGTTAAGCTTCATCCTAGAGATAATCCTAACTCTTGCTGAGAATTAAGCTCCACTCTGGAAATAATTCTAAGCTCTTTCTTTCAATCACTATTCAATGGATAGGTATCAAGATAGCCTAACCTAACCCTAACTCCTAAGGATTAAGACTCATTATGAGGGTAATTCTATGAATTGTGATTAATCTTGTCATCTTCTAATGGACAGGTATCCGGATAGTCTAACCCTAACTCCTGAGAATTGAGTCTTGTTCTAGGAACAATTCTATGAAGTTTGATAATCTTTGTTCTATCAACTTCAATATCTAGGTGTTTTATCTAGATTCCCTAAGGTTAAGCTTAGTTCTGGAGATAAACTTAAAAAGCTTAACAACTTTGGTATCTAGGTGTTCTATCTAGATTCCCTAAGGTTGAGCTTCATTCTGGAGATAACCTTAAAAAACTTATTAACTTCAGTATCTAGGTGTTCTATCTAGATCCTCTGAGGTTAAGCTTCATTCTGGAGATAACCTTAAAAATCTTATCAATTGGTCTCTGTGTCATCAATGTCGAAACCAATCTCATTTCCTGATCTATGCTTCATACTTTTGATTTCTTTGAATCAAACGTGTTGCTCGCACATTCTTTCAAAGAGGGGCAAATGTAATACCCCAAAATTTTCACATTGCCATATTAAACCAATTTTGGTCTATTTAATCAATCCTAAAGTCCTATTGTACTAGGCAATTCTGATTCTAATAATCTCTACTCGACCTAAGTGTCAAATGCAGAAAATCATTAATCTGTACTAATCACTCATTTCTTATATACATAGCTTTTGACTTTCTTGCATTTTAATCTCATTTTAGTTTAATAATGCATACATTTAGTATAATTTGCTCTCTTTATTTCTAGATTAACATCACATCTCATATAGATTAATCTTGCATTCTCATATAGATTAAATCCTTCATTCTAGATGTTTGGTTACTAGCTTCTCGGTCTGAGAGCAATTAGCAAAATCATTCCAGTTAAGAGGCAACATATTGACCTGTTGGACATTTTAGATGAACAACCTCATGTTCATTCAGGGATGATTCTTCAGATAAGGATCATGTTGAAGTGAGAGGCCCACATTTCCCACTCACAAAACCCACAATGCCCATCCCTCACATGATACAAACACACATATACTACAATATGCAAGAATTTTATAAGCAATGAACAAAAGGGCATAACCATGGCAATGGAGAACCTACCTTCACAAAAGTTATGACAATGAATTTTGAGATGAGCTAAATCCTCTTCTTCTTGCGAATTCCAAACTTGACTTCTGTAAATGTAGAGAACAGATGAACCACCTTCAACTCTTCAAAGGGACTCTAAATAGCCTCCAAACTTATCTACCCAAAATATCAATAACTCTAATATTGAATTTAAGCCTCCTATGGTCTTCCAACTTGCCCCTATCATAAAGGAAACCTCTTATCAAGAGTTTAACCTTGGGTAACCTTATGGAGATGATCCATTTTTGCAACAAAGGGAAATAGGGATATTTTAGGGGTCATAAATGTTGCTAGGAAGTTCTAGAAAATACACATACCACTTGGGCACTTGAATTACATTTATTTTGGCTTCTAGGATCAATTTATGACCTATACAAGTGGCTTGTTTGATCTTCAAAAACCCTAAGGATGTAACCTTTCCACTAAACCCTGATTTAGGTTACTAACTAATCAATCTTAGATTTACTTTTACATAACATTCAACACATCACACAATATAGAATGATACACGTGCATTTAGATTACAATACAAGTTAAACACTAGACAATGAGGTTTGAATCACTTTATTAAATTCAACCTTAGTCTTACAGTTTACACATATCATCAATTATCAATTCTCCGATTAATTCCATGGTTAATTATCCTACACACTCAATTCCAATATCAGTAGTTTGATAACATCACATTCATATATTTAAACCAAATTTGCATAATCACATTGATCAAAATATCAAAACTTTTCATTTAAATAACCTTTCTCATTTCTACTCATATATTTAATCATCACTAATCTCATAATTGAATCATCATAACATATTGATCAGTTCAAATTAAAATACTAAAATAATCATCATAATGCATACATATACCCAAAACATCATAAACATCATCAATAAAGCATACTAAACTATCTAAATGCATATATTCTAATCATTAAGGTACCATAATTAACATCATCATCATAAGGTGAAACACCTTATATCATTGTTAGTACAAATTAATGTTTAAATAGTCGAACAATGTAGTAAGTCTTGAATCATAGAGTATATGAATATATCAATTGATCTCAATTTCCATTACAACACCTAAACCATAAAACCTTAATTCATATATAGCATCATAATTATTATACATAAGATAGCCATAATTTATCATGATGTCTGCAACATGGTTTCTACGAAGAACAACAACATTTCTCCATACCATTGCCTTGTCATGCTTATAGATCCATTGAAATCTCCTATAAAGGGTTTTAACAAGAAATTCATATTTAAATAAATACATACGAGGAGGGATCTTACACAGCCAAATAAGGTTGTTGATGCTTTGAGTAGAAGAAAGAATTTGTTGATAGAAATGAGAGTTAAGGCTCTTGGTTTTGATGATTTGAAACATTAATATGAAACTGATCCTAATTTTGCAAAACCTTTAAAAACTTGTAAGAGCCAGTTGATGAGTAAGAATAAGTAAACTAATTATTTCATTTAGGAAGACATGTCTTTTATAGAAACTTAAATATGCATATGTAGAGGATCTATGAGAGATAATATTGTGAAGGAGAAACATAATGGAGGACTTGATAGACATTTTCGAATTGATAAAAAAATGAAGTGTATTGCTAATAGGTACTTTTGGCCTCAATTTTATAAGGATGTATAGATGATGGTTAGAAGTTACAAAAAATTTCAAATAACAAAAGGAGTTAGTCAGAATTTGGTATTGCATTCACGCTTTCTTGTACCTAATAAACCTTGAGAAGATATCGGTATGGACTTTGTTCTTGGTTTGGCTAGAACTCAAAGGGGTTGATTCTAGTATGGTAGTAGTTGGATTTTTTTTTAAATGGCTCATTTCATACCTTGTAAGAAGACATCTGATGTAGTACATGTGGCTAAGTTATTCTTCAAGTCGATAGTGAGATTGCATGGGTTACCTAAGACTGTCATTTTAAAAAAAGATACCAAGTTTACTAGTCACTTTTAGAGAATACTTTGGAGAAAAATGGATACAAATTTGAAATTTAGTTCTACATTTCATCTACAGACTGATGAACAAACTGAGGTATTAAATAGAAGTTTGGTAACTTGTTGAGATGTTTGGTTGGAAATAAACTTGGTAATTGGGATTTCATTTTAGCACAAGCAAAGTTCACATATAAAAATTTAATGAATAGAAGCACCAAAAAGACACCTTTTGATATTGTTAATGGAATGAATCCTAAAGGAGCTACTAATTTAAGATATGTGATTACTAAAGAAAAGAGAAGTGTTGAAACAGAGTAATTTGCAAATTTCATAAAGGCTTTGCATGATGAAGTAAGCAAGAATATGGAAAATAGCAACCTTGGGTATAAATAGAGAGTGGATAAAGGCAGAAGATATAAATATTTTGATGTTGGAGATTAAGTGATGATTCATGTGAAGAAGAAAAAATTTCCATTTGGCACTTATAATAAGCTAAAAAGAAAGAAATTTGGTCCTTGCAAGATTTTGAGAAAGTTTGACAATGGAAATTCCTTTGATGTTAAACTACCTAGAGACATGGATGTTTCACCTATATTTAACATTGCAAACATCTTTTAGTAGTTTGAAGTAGATGAGTAAGTAAAAGATAACCTAGATTATCCTATGAAGAAAGATAACACCATTGAGAAGGTCTTGGATAGAATAATAAGTAGGAGCACTAGAGGAAAAGACCACATGGAATACCTTGTTCACTGGAAAGATAAACCACATGAAGATAGTTCGTGGATAATATAAAATGAGTTGGATCAGCTTTATGATTAAGGTCAAAGAATTAGGGATGCCTAATGTTGGCATTAGTTCTTTACTTACCCCAGGTTTCTCATGCAAGAGCATCTTGAGTCAATGAGCAATCTTGCATCACTCAAAAACATTTATGTTTTTTGTATCTTTTTTTGTTCATAGTGTAGTCATTGCTACTTTGAGTTTTGTGCTATGCATAGTTAGCATGATGTTGATGACATATTATTTAGTCCTTACCTAGGAGCACAAATGTTGATGTGTCATATTTCTCAAGTTTGGTGTCATTCTTTCTACTCATTGTTTCCTATGATTTTATCCTACAAGGCATGTTAATTATTTTTGGCATGGTTTCTTATGATGAAGTGGTATCTTGCATAGTTGGGAGTTGACTCCTAATGTGTGTTTGGACCTATCCTTAAGAGAACATAAAAAATTCATGCCCGTTGCTTGGGTTATGATTTACATCTCCAAGACTAGACCTATGGGAAAATGCACTAAGTTGTCATGCCAAAAGATGACACGCAACTTTAATTTTGAAAATTTTAAAAGCACATGTGCACTTTTAAAAAAACTTATAAATGGGCTGAAAACCTACAGCCCATTCCATTTTTCCTTGTTTCTTTTTCTTGGTGCCTTCTTTTCTCTCAATAGTGCACATGCATTTTGCAAAAGTTGAAGAATTTTCTCACTCATCTCCTCAAAATGCCTCCTCATCACTGGAGATCAAGATCGGGATCATCAAGTATGTTTTCAACTCTTGTTTTTGTATTGTTTTATATGTTTTAACATTGTTTTGTATGTTTTATTTTAGTTTTTCTTCAAATTTGTTTATTTATTTAAAATGTAATTGGTTTCTTATTAGGAAATGTGAATAACCAACCATCAAATCCCCAACTTGATCAACAAAATCAAAATGAAAACCCTCCACAAGATCAAAATGAAAGCATCCATGAGGAAGAGCAAGAACTTATGTAACCTCCACCAATTGAAAGACCTCCTACTGGAACCCAAGAGACTATAATGGATGAAATAGAAAGAGGGAAAAATGAATTAGAAGCAATCATTGGTAGGCTGAAATCTTGTGGGAAAACTAATCCTATGAGAGCACAATTGGAATCCTCCCTTGAGTTTATGAGCCATGTAGCTTCTATTAGTGTTTAGTTGGATATTTGGCATGTTAAGCGAGAAGAACAAAGAAGATATTATGCAAAAAAAATATCCTATAAAGATGTAAGAAAAAATACATAATGAAACGAAACATATGTGCATTGTTTAAAAATTCAAGAGAACAAGAAACTATTAAACATATAACTAAAAGGTTCCCCATCCACTAGTGCATACATGATGATATTAGAAATAACTTTTGGGATAGATGGTGGATGGTCTCTGATGCCCCTCCCTGCAATAATCATGAGGTTTCAATGTATTTCATAAAGAAATTATATTGTGAATTTTTCCTCAGGAAGATCCCCTATTATTTTGACATGTTAGATTCTTAGGATAGAGGTGGTGGGTTGTCATTTGAGAGGTCGGGGGCATGTCGTGACCCTAATGCAGTTAGGTCACCTATTGTCAAGCCACATGGTGAGCATGTCATTATTCCTTCAGTTGTGAAGGAACATGTAGAGACCAATAATCTAGGGACTATGAATGCTTTGATGCAGACCCCCATTCATTGCACCAGTCCATTAGTTGAGGAGGAGCCTTCTTTGCACTGCGTTCACATGTGCACGTCATGTGCACGTCATGTGGATCCTTATGCATGTTTGGCAATCATGTTGGAGACATTATGGATGATGGGCTAGTCATTGATGAGTTCATAAGTGACACATTTCGTATTGACACACAAGTAAATTATAATTATAATAAACTAATTTGATCACATTTCATATGTACAATGAATGACTAATTAATTAACATGTCTGACATTGTTCAAAATTTTGAGTAAGAGTGTTGATGGCCCTAGTACAGATTCTCCAATCCTATTTTATGTCTTGTCAATGAGTCGAGAGGTATGTATCAATTTAATAATTTAAATTAATACATATATTTATTAAGTAATCATATGAAGGATTGGGAAACAAAATTTTATCCATGTGCATTAGTTCTCTACTATACCATCGCCATTCACAAGGGATTCTAAGCCTAACCATGATATGAGTTTCATAGAGGTACATTTGTTTCATGTTAATTTAATTTATTTGATTATATTATATTCTATAAAAAATATGTAAATTGTATTTATATGATTTGCATTTGTTGACATCTGAGACTCCTCCTCATCTTTGCCAGTCCATCAATCATGGAGTTGCTGCTGCGATGGATAGTTCAAAGCCATTGGCCGAGGTATGAAAGAGTTTTCATAATTTTAGTTGTTATTTATAATAGTCAATATTAAAATTTCAAATGGTATTTATAAGTATGATCAAGTTATTATATTGATTGAATTGTTGTAGGGCTTTGTTACTCTCGATCGTCCGCGAGCCTTTGAGGTGGATGTACAGAGTGACTATTTGATGATGGTAAGAAAATAATTAATTTTGTGTGTACATATATTTGATTTCAATGTATAATAATGATTGATTCATATATACTTTGTTTGTATCAACTCCAGTTAGAGAGGATCCTAAGAAAGAGGATGAGTGAGTGTGTGAGGAAGACCCCATCATCCCCATCATCTCCCTCCATGCAATGACCGAAGACCTCTAGGGATTTTTTTCCTTCCCCTCGTGGGAAGGAGAAGATACATGGATGGACACATATATAGGTATTAGTCGACATATATCTTGGATTTTTTTGTTAGTGGACATATTTGACATACATTTGATGTATATATGACATTTTATATTTGATGTATGACATATATTTGATGCATGACATTATAAGACTTACAACATTGACGCATCGATTTGTTCGTGTATGAAATTATCGGTTATCATAATATATA
Organism: Cupressus sempervirens; assembly: GCA_028749045.1. NCBI lineage: Eukaryota > Viridiplantae > Streptophyta > Pinopsida > Cupressales > Cupressaceae > Cupressus > Cupressus sempervirens. Next base: position 466,430,065 of record CM053785.1, on the reverse strand, counting down.
TCTTGTTATTCTTGTTTACATTTTAAGTATTTCATTTTAATGTAATTTTCATCCAAAATAATGGTAGGAATCATTATAATAAGCTCTGATAGTATCTGTTGACATATGAATAAGGCTATGATATTAATTTGTATTTAAATTGTACAAGTTATGAGTACTTTTGATTATGAGTAACTTATTTGAAGTTTTTTTTGGGATGAGAATAATGAAACTTAAATTCTTATTACTATTATACAATTAACATTGAAGTTTGACTCTTGAGTTGGTTGCATTATGTAAATGTCTAAGCTTGAATTTCAGTGTCATCATAAACGTGTCAAGAGTTTATACATGCTTTATCTTCAGAACACAAGAAGACTTGAAATAAAGTTTTTAATTTATTCATGGAATTTGATATCAATATTTCTTTCTTATCCATCTCTTTGTGAGCTTCATTCATGGAAACACATTATATATGCTCTTCTTATGATTCCTATAGCTATAATTGTTGCATTTTTTATTGGATATCTTTTGTCTATCATTATCCTAGTGCAGGGCACCTAACAACCCTTGTTTTGGCTTTGCTCATGTTGTTGTTTCTTTGAGGCTTGTTGTGACTCTAGCCAATTCAAGGTGGTATGTTGGTGTGCTTAGATCAAGTTGGTTTGACTAAGCCTTGTTTAGGTATGTGTAAGCTAATAAACACTACAGGGGACACTAGGTGGTCAAAGTGGGTCAAAGTCTATACAAGTCATTGGTAAGTGGGATATGACCCAACTAGGTCCTAAATAGTGATTTTGCATCTTATTCAAGTGTTTGGAACTCATAAAATCTAATGTTGGTTGATTAGGATCCAAAATGCCAAAAGTTACTAAATTGTCAAGAAGTTGCTCAAATGGGTCTAGGGGACAAAAAAAGGAATATTGGTTACTAGGGGCCACATTATATTGAAACACCTTTATTGAACCTATTTGGTTCCATTCAAAAAGGTTTCAAGGGTCTAGAAGTCAAAAATGCAAAATTGCAATGTGGTCAGCAACTTTTAAAAGTTGCTTCACAACATTTTGTGCAACTTTTTAGTTATGGCATGGAAGGAAGGAAAGATGGTTGGTTTAAATGAATGCACACCTTGGAAGGTCTTATAAGACCTAGAACAAGACAAATCTACTAGTTGGATGTTGGAAGAGTTCATTCTTGAATTTGAATACAAATGTTTTGTTACATTTCCTTTAACAGTTTTTGGATTTTGCAAAGCAAGTTTGAGATGGTGGATTGAACATTGAAGTTTTAACTTAGATTAAGTTAGTTCATGTTTGTACATTACTTTTTGCTTCATTAAAATTTCCTGTAAGTGTTCAACTTCTTGTATCTTTTTCATTCTTCCAAGTATCAACACACAATATTTAGTGACTCTTAGGGTCAATTTTGTTCGATGTACCCAACAACATTTGAGGGATCAACGAGACAAGATGAGCTTAGGAATAGGCTTTACCTGGCCATTCAAAGCTAACAGAGCAAACCATTTGGTCCCATGATGAATGGTTAGAGAGATTCACCAATTGGTGACTTTGTACTGACCAACACTACAAGTTTCAGCATCACCCGAGATGAGGCCGCTAAATCAAAACATAATCCAATCTCAAAAGAGAGAGAGAGAGTTTATTGTAGATGTCAAAAACATAATCCTATAGCACCTAAAATTTCATCCATACCTCACACGAGCTTCAAGATATGCCCCATCAAAGATCGTTGCCCCATGGCTTTTAGTGACTCTCAGGGTCAATTCTATTGAGCATGCCCAAGAATGTTCAAGTGGTCAATGGGATGGGATGATCTTGGGAATAGGGTTTACTTGACCACTCAAAGCTAATGGACTAGACATTTTTATCCCACAAAGAATGGTTAGACAGATTCACCAATTAGCAACTTTGTACTAGCCAATACTACAAGTTTCAACATCACCCAAGATGGGGCTACAAAATTAAAATGGAATCCAGTCTCCAAAAGTGAGAGAGTTATTGTAGGTTTCAACAACATGATCCTATAGCACCCATAATTGCAATCATACCTCACACGAGCTCTGAGATATGCCCCATCAAATATCGTTGCTCTATTGCATTTAGTGACTCTCAGGGTCAATTCCATTCAATGTGCCCGAGAATGTTCAAGTGGTCAATAGGATAGGACAAGCTTGGGACTAGGGTTTACCCAACCATTTGGAGCTAACAGAGTAGACAGTTTGATCCCATGACAAATGGTTAGAGAGATTCACCAGTTGGTGATTTTGTACTAGAAAAAACTACAAGTTTCAACATCACCTAAGATGGGGCCGCAAAATCAAAATGGAATCTAATCTCCAAAGAGAGAGAGAGATTATTGTAGGTGTCAAAAACATGATCCTCTAGCACTTGGAATTGCATATATACCTCGCATGAGCTTTGAGATATGCCCCATTAAAGATCATTTCCCTATGGCATTTAGTGACTCTTAGGGTCAATTTAGTTTGGTGTGCTTGAGAACATTCAAGTGGTCAATGGGACGGGACAAAATTAGGAGTAGGGTTTACCTAGCCACTCAGAGTTAACAGACTAGACAATTTGATCCCATGATGAACAATTAGAGAGATTCACTAGTTGTCAACTTTCCACTAGCCAACACTTCAAGTTTCAGCATCACCTGAGATGGGGCCGAAAAATCAAAATGGAATCCAATATCCAAAAATAAAGAGAGGTTATTGTAGGTATTGACAACACGATACTGTAGCATCCATAATTACATCCATACCTCACACGAGCTCTGATATATGACCTGTCAAAGATCCCTGCCCTATAGAATTTAGTGACTCTTAGGGTCAATTCTATTTGGCTTACCCAATAACATTTGAGTAGTCAAAAGGATGGACAAGCTTAGGAATAGGGTTTACCTAGTCACTTAGAGCTAATAGAGTAGACTGTTTGATCCTACGATGAATGGTTAGAGAGATTCACCAGTTGGCGACTTTGTATTGGCTAACACTACAAGTTTCAACATCACCGAAGATGGGGCCACAAAATCAAAATGGAATCCAATATCCAAAAAGTGAGAGAGGTTATTGTAGGTGTCAACAACACAATCCTATATCAAATAGAATTACATCCATACCTTGCATGAGTTTCGAGATATTCCCTGTCAAAGATCGCTACCCTATGGTATTTAGTGACTCTTAGGGTCAATTTCATTCAGCGTGCCCAAGAAAGTTTGAGCAGTCAACAAAATGGGATGAGATTGGGACTAGGGTTTACCCAACCAATTAGAACTAACAAAGTAGACAACTCAATCCCACAACGAATGATTAGAGAGATATGAGCAAGATATGTATGCTTAGGCCACTTTGTGCAAGATATGAGCAAAAGTTGCTAATTAGGCAAAATTGGTTCTTTTTGAGTTTTTGGTCAAGATAGCCTAGGATTAGGTGTTTTTAGTTATTTTTGAATAATTTGGAACCTTTTCCAAGTACCAGAAGTGAAATCTAGTGAACTTTGTAAACGTTGCACTTTTTGTGCAAACTTGCAAAATGAAAAGTTGTAAAAGTTGCTCAAAAATGCAACTTGGTTGGAAAGGAGTTATGACTATTTAAATAATATTTTTAACCATTGGAATATGCCTATGATGGATAAATACCTCATTTTTAAGGTCTAAAGGGGAATTAAGACAAGCAGGAATCCATTTTTACAAAAGTGTTGACTGCAAGCAACTTTTCATCAATTTTTGCAAGTTTTGGGCACTTCGGGAGAAATTGGTCATTCCATGGATGTAGGAATATGATTATATGGAATGAACTTGTATTACTATGTAAATAATCCTTCTAACAATGTTTGGACAAGATTTTGCATGGTTAGAGGCCACCAATGGAGTTTAGGTGGTTGTAGGTGCATGAAATGCATGCCTAAGGAGCAACAATAATAGATCTATCCATTGGAGAGGGGTATTTTATGGTATATTATGTCTACAGATGGTAAATAAACCTTTAATTGATTGAATTTGGCTTAGGAAGTCATACATTGAGAAAACCCTAGTTTTGAGGGTTTGTAAGAGACCAATTGGGGTTACTTGCAGAGGTTGGAGCATCAAATTGACTTGATATTCCTTTTATTGGGTCCATTTGAGGAGATTGTTGACAGTCTGGAGCATTGGAAGTTGCTTTGGAAAACCACCCTTTTTTATGCTTAAAAAGGGTGCCTAGTTGGAGGATTTATTTGTTGGTCCAAAACAACCTATATTGAGGTTGAGATATGTTAAATAAGGCTGAAATGGGTATCTAAAAACCTATTTTATTTGAGAAGTCCTTTGGAGAGTTTGGGAGAAAGCTTAACTTTCTTGTTGGAGACTTAGTTGGGGGCAATTAGGCCTACTAGGAAATTTTGAGGAATTTGAGTGCTAGGATTGGGTCGAGGGTCTAAAACCACTTTAAATATCTTGAATGCATTTTAGATAGGTGAAATACATCCACCATAGAATTTGGGAGGGTGTTGGAGTTGTAGAAAGGATAGTTGTCGATTTGTGGATTTAGGGACATTGCCTTTTTCGTGCACAATTTTACATTGTGAACTTGGTTGGGCCCCATCACACTTTTCCACCACATCAAAAACCTTGTGAGAAGGTTGGAGATTTTTTAGTTTCTTGGTTGGGTGAAAGAGTGATGCACAGGGTCTAGGGTTCTGTCAATTAACCACTTATAATTAAGGTTCCTAACCTTGTATCATCCAATGGTTCTTGTTTTCTTGATCTTCTCGCCAATATTAGCCTCCAAAAACTCTTTTCTAACTTGCCTCCTAGGTAAAGTTGGATTGGTGTAGATTTGATGTCTCTTGTTAACGCACTAGTCCTGCTAGCCCTTCCTTCCTCTTGAACTCTAACCCTTGCTTAGGATCTTTCACTCAACCTTCTTTGGCTTTTACTAATGTTGTAGATACCTTCCATATCCTTCTTTCAAAAAACTTCATGGAAGACCTTAGGAATCTGAAAGCTATTTCCTAGCACTTCAAGATTCCAAATTTATAGAGCTTTAAAACACCCACAACCGTATTCACCCTCAAGCCCTAGTTTCTAGCCTATCATTTAGGCCTCTAGACCAGTTTTCACTAAAAAGCTTCTAGTTCCTTTCAAACTTCAAATCAATCTCCCAAACCACTTGCTCATTCAAGGTAACATCCTAAGGCTTCTAGGCATTCCATTTCTTTGACCCAAACTAATTATGGGTGTGCTCTGTAATAACGTCCTAGTTTGAATATGCAAATGAACAAGGAAACACTACTCTACAAAAACCATAAGTAAGATCTTTTGTCTTAATCCATACACAGTCATACTAGGGCATTAAAGTACTACAAAAACAATGTAGAATGCTACAACAGTTTGTACGATAGGCACACATGTGTGGAATCTAATTGAAAACCTTCTAACCTTCCTAAATATGCTTTGCCATGCTCAAATACCCAAGCATGGGTAGTTACAACTTCCCAAACTATCATTTGCAACTCTCTACAAAAAAATGTAAAAGTTGCTCAAGCAACTTTGCAATTTTTGAGCATTTTTTGCTCTTTACATCTTTTGATCAAATGGGTCCATCTAGGACCATTCGAGGACCCTAGTTAGTATTCCTATGACCTATTAGGTAACCAAATACCTTAGTTTCCCAATGGTGCAGATCACCAAAGCACTTGGTTTAGATTTTGGTTTTCATGTTTGTTTTCATCTACTTAGGCTAGAATAAACAAATAGTGTATGAAAAGTCCATGGTTGTCAATGCAAGATACAATTTTTGTATGTTTATGACACTTTATGCAATTTATAAACAAAAGTTGCTCATTAGGAAAATTTGGGTTTTTTAATGTTTTTGGTCAAGAAAGCCTAGGATTAGATGGTTTTAGTTGCTTTCAGGTATGTTGGAACCTTTTCCAAGTCCTAGAAGTGGAGTCAACTAAAAAATGCAAAAATTGCACTTTTTGTGTAAGGATGCACAACTAAAAATTTGTAAAAGTTGCTAAAAAATGCAACTTAGTGGGAAATGGGTTATAACCATTAAAATATTGGTTTTAAACATTGGAATATACATGGGATAGATAAATACCTCATTTGTGAGGTCTAGGGGGCATTAATGTACAGATTGGAAGAAGTTACAAAGAATAAAATTTAGTTTTGGAGTTATTTTATCTATTTTTTGGATGTTTCCCATAATGTATAGATTTATTGACCAGATCTAATGGATTTTTGAGATAGAGTTTTGAATCATCTTTATTTTTCTTTTGGTTTCATCTTTCTAAGTTCTTTCTTGTTCAAGTTATTGCATTTTTAGTGAAGTAAGGTTTTTAGGACAACATTTTGGTGGATTCAACAAAGATGGGCCTCTAACTACAATCTCCCTAGTTGGAATTTCATGGCCAACTGGTAAATGGTAGTCAGTAGGGTTCCATTGAAGATTTTGGGGTTCCAAAATTGGAGGATGTGTTTTGTGATTTTTTCACCAAGCCCTAGGTCAAGTGCCTTAAGGGATTTGACCTTTTGTAGCATGTTGTTTGGTGAATGGCAGGAGTTTGGGACTTGGTGAAGGGATGAGTGTTTGTGAATAAGTTATTTTAGTGTTTCCAATAATTTTTAAGTATTGATTTCATTTCCATGACCCCATTTCCTACCGGTTACTTTGTAGAGCAAGCCTAACTTGATCAATTAGGTATGTGTTGCCTAGTAAAGGGAAGAGAATGTTGGAGTGGGACTAGAACTTGATGCTTTGTGGTTTGAAAAAAACTTGAAAAGGGTATTCAAAAACCTAATTTTTTTTGGGCCTTGTTTGGAATTTTTTTAAGTTAGATCCAAAAAGCCATTTTAAGAGGACTAAAAGGGGCTCATAGGGTTACTAGGCCAAATTGGGGTTTGGGGCTTTGTGCTAGTGTATGACTCAAACCAGTAGAGTATTTTGTGTTAAATTAGTTCCCTAAGTTCATTTCACACCTTATAATCCTTAGAAAAAACTTCTATGGTGTTTTCCTAGTATTGACCTAGTTGAGGGAGATTGGTGCAAAATCGATAAAGTGAGCAAGATTGGTTCTTTGTCCTTGAATTCTTGGTGAAGTTGGAGAGTGTTTCTTTAATCCATTGGAGGATTGGATGGAGGTGCCTTGCACCAAAAAGTGGGAAAGTCCATTTGAAGCTACCTAGTTGTGCACTCTACATCACAAAAAGTGAGAGAGGTCCATCTTTTTTAAATTATATTCAATCTAATGAACCAGTTGGATTTGTTCTACATTTTAATGTCTCAAGTATTGCCTCATAGTCTAACTCACAAACCTTCCAAAGAATCTTATTATGTGGTTTTCCACCATATTTTATCAAGTGGACATTTGACATGACAACAAGGTTCGAATAATGAAGAATCTTCCTCTCTGTTTGCCAATCCTTGAATAACCACAAGTTAGAGTTCTTCATAGAATATTGTCTAAGCCATGTACTGGTTACAACCACCGCACCTATATGGTACTCTAAACCTTCACCATCTGTAACTAAGTGATCTAAAAACATTTTATCTTAGACACAACAACACAAATAATAATATGTCCCTTCTTCATTGTCTTCAGGTGCAATAACAAAAAAAAATGGCTTGTAGTGATAAATATACAAAATGTGGTCATTAATTCAACAAATACTTAGGTAAAAGTTATAAAGTTACATATTAAATTTATAGAGATATATATATCACTAGGTTGCACTAGATCAAACAAGTGGTCTAAGTCAATGGATGAATCCATTTCTAGTGCTTGTGGGGGACAATAGGTGTCAATTGGGTCCAAAACCCGTATATACCATTTGTCCACCCATTCAGTTGACTCACACTCATCCCAATTTTCCTCTGCACATGATGGACAAAAGTATGCCATTTTTCATGTGTGAATACTCCATGAACCTGCATTAGAGCTTCTAAAAGAGTGCAACTCACTTGATCCTGTCAGTGTACAACAATCCTCATATGGTGCAATGTTAGTATGATCTATCAACCAAAAAAATCTACGAACCATAGACTCATCCTCCTTACTTGGATGCATTGTAGTGTTACACCACTAGACAATGGATTTTGCATCTGTCAATGTTGCTCCATCTTTGTACTTTAATTCTTCATGAGCTAAGGCTCTTTTGATGCATGCACCTACACCATCGTGCTCTCCCTTTCCATTACCAGCCTCTGTGAAATTCTACATATATTGAATTCTAGACAAATTGTGCATCCTACTCAACCAATAGAACATCCATCCATTCTTGAATTGAGATGTGCAATTGTCTGACCAAATAATGTGTTGGTGATACGATATGCCCTTGTTAGCCAAATCTCCATAAAATAGTTGAAAACAACCATGCATAAACTCCATAGACTGTGATTGATCATTGCTAATGTAGAAATGGTACTCTAATTAGAAATAGGGGGGGGGTGAATCAATATTCTACAAAATTTTTGCCCATAACTAAATATTGTTAATTACTTTATAACTTGCATATGAAAGTAAACCAACAATGTTGAACAATAAATATAACCATGCACATAGGGAACTCATAACACCATTATTTGTTAACTAGGGAAATCCTAGCGAAGGGAAAACCTCGGTGCGGATGATACCCATTAGATGATTCACTAAACAATAGGATCGTGTTAAGGATATTGCCCTTGTTAGGAGTCTATGAAGTACATATAGTGTCTCAAGTCCTTGTTAGAAGCCTCAACCCTATTAGGAGTTGCTTCAACCTTGGTAGGAATTGGTAGAGCAAATACAATGTATGCAAGAAGAGCCCACTGCCCTAACGTGCAATTATACAATTCCATTCTTCACAAGAATAGATATACATACAATACTTTCTCACTAATTTACTTTGCCCATCTTCTAATCATACATCAGAATTCACATCACATAAGGCTCGCATATATTTCAAATAGTTCGCATAATTGTTCTCATATCATCTCATCACAAATCTTGCATAGATCATATATATGTCGCATATTTCATCATATATCACACACTTATCTTCGCAAGGTAAGATCTTTACTTATACCTTTCATATTCATAAATCTTTGCTCAGTTAGCCTTAATGTCTTTACATTTTTGACATAATATAATATAACCTATGTAATAATATCCACATAGTCGGCTCATCATGACTTAGTAATTATTTCATAACAAAAATAATTCCTCAGGAATCCAATTCTTTGTTATACTCTATTTTGCTCTATTAAATACCTATACTAGTATTTCAATCATATCTTGCACCGTATTGTTCATACACACTTGTACACTAGCATATGTCATCATGACAATGTCATAGAACTTTTCTCAACTACACATAAGATAACTCTCAATGAGTCATCCGTACACATCACATCTTCTATTTGTGCTGTTGCAAATTGTCTAACACTTGGATAATTTTCTATTACTAAATACACAAATGGAATGTTGAATATATGTTTCCATAAATGACAACACTCAATACATCTATCTAACCATATTTCCAATAACTCCCTCAATATCTTCCTATCATCCTCTATACTTGTAGGCGAATGCATGAATGTTATGTGAACAAATATGGAAACCTATTGAGAAGTATAATACTTTTCTTGCACCTCATTTTGTGGTTTTAGTGTGTAGTTGTCTACAAAGTCTACAACTGAAACAATGGTATCCAGTGGAAATGTATCCTTGCACAGCTTGAATTGCAAATCCAACCATCTAGCTCTATATGTATGCCTTGCATACTCGTAAGTCAAAAAATCTTCATGAACTCGTACATTAGAATCTTTTTAATGACTAAATCACATATTTTACCCTATTTGCCATCTTTTAGAGCATATGTCACTATCTTATATTTTTTGTAATTTACTATTTCATTTCCAATTGCATGTGTACTATCCATATATTCACAAGTTGATAAAAGCTGCAAAGAACCACATAATAAGCATATACCATCCAAGCATGATGTCTTGTAAAACTGTTGATCGTCCTCTATTTCACATAAAATGTTGGATATGAATTCCCTTAAAGATCTAAGTGGCTCATTCATGTCATAGTTCTGCAAAACAAACTTAGAATGAAAAAACATACATATATGCATAAAAACATCAAAATGGTTAGAAAATTCAATATGTATCCTACAACAACAAGTTGTGCATGTGTGATTTATCTTCACATAAAAAGGTTTACCCATCTCAAAAAATCTTTGACTTATTCAAATTTGAGGATACATACCAATAAATTTTACAAAAAATTGTGTCTGAATTGAGTCCAAAAAAGTTTCACATGTGGATCACAATTTCAGCTATCAATCCTCCTTCTTACAACATCTCTTTGATTAGGGGAAACACACGTGTTATTTGTCCAAAAATCTTCAATCAATGATTTCAAAGCTTCACTAATTTCTTTATCCTTTCATGGTAGTCTACCACTATATGTCCATAACTCATTTTTTGTTGGATCTTCCACTCTCTCATGCCTTACCATGACTCTCCTTAGAGTACCTCTACCGATTTTTAATGTTTTTTTTGTCTTTCTCAAGAGTTGAGCTTTCTTCATTTGGGTACTTACTATTGTCGATATAAGTACCTATCTTGTGATATTACTATCTTTGGTGCATGATTTAGAACCCACTTTGTCATATGCACTCATTAGATTATTTACAATGCTTTTTTCATTTGATTCATCCATCATTCTTTGCTCAAGAATCTTCATGATGGGCCTAAATTTCAAAGTCCTCATCATTTCAACAAATAATTGGCATTGACCTGTAATATTTAATTCTTCAAAGAATAATCTCCATATACGATTAACTTTTCTTTGAAAAGTGTGCTTGCTAATCTTGTCATGCATTGATTTCAAAATGTTATTATCAATATCAATCAAATATTTTGGTCTTCTAAAATGAATTCTAGAAGGTGCTATAATCTCTTCCATTCCCTCAACATTTTTAACATCAACATAAGGTTGAGTGTTTTGCATACCTTGAACCAAAGATGATGTGCCTTGGAAATAAGATACAAAAGATGGAATATCACCTACTTAATATGTTGATGTTGTGCCTTCAACATGACATGATGGAGTGTGTACACCGTCGGATGTAGAAATTAGCATCTCTTTAACATGAGATGATGATATGACTCTAACATTGAAAGATGGTGTAACTTCACAATTCAATTGTCTTCTTGAGCATAAAAGTCTCATTTGTTCTCTATCTTTCCAATTCTTCCTCTTTGTTTCTTTGTATTGGTGGTTCGTGTTTCCTATTTGAAAGACAATTATTCATTATTGCATTGCAATTTTTTTGTTCACTAGTAGTTTCATTTTATCTCTTTTAATTGCCAAATCTCTCTCGCTCTCTTCCATTGTTTGAGTTTTTGGTTTCTTCCTTGGCATGATGATGATTTCTATATGTCAAATTATTCAAACATATGAATTAATTACAATTTTTAAACAAAAAATCATTTAAATACATATACAAATTATAATTATTTCAATGAATACACAATATATATTAAACAACTTGTGAAATTTCTAACCATTTCCAAATAACAATTCGTTTGAAACATACAAATTTCAATGAATTCACTATATATTAAACAACTTGTCAAATTATAATGAAATTTGTCTCTATAGTAACAAAAAATATTTAAAAATGACTGCACTAACCTTTTCTATAGAAATAATATTCAAAAAGCCTTCAAATAGTGTATCCAATAATTGAATTTGGTGTTTGCTAGCTTCCAATAGCATGAAACCCGTGTTTTCAGTCAGAACAGCAGAGAAGACAATAGACAACAAAGAGAATATGGGTCAGCAAGGACCCAAACTTTCCTTATAAACATTTTTTGGTGTTTTCATATTGTGAAAAATCCTCTCTCTCTCTCTCCCTCCCTCCCTC